>JALBCR010004049.1:0-43592 GCA_030710515.1 Abscondita cerata | reverse complement strand
TCGGTATTAGCTACGTTAATTTCTAGGCAGTCGGTTAGTGGTTATTAAGAGATATATATTTGGCAAATGAAAAACTTCAATCAAGCTAATTCTGAAATCAATGCTCTTAAATCTTCGTTGTTTTAATGATGTGTTCGTAGAAAAAGTATGAGTGCATAGAAATCTGTATATTGTTTTAGCGGCTAGAGTTTAATTTAACACATAAACATACCAATAGACAATATCCAAATCAAAATCAATAGCATATATAGTTATCAAATACTACTCATGCACGAGAGCGAGTTAAAAAACGACAAATATAAATTCGAGGCGCAAACGCCCCCCCCAAATAGGTTAGCTTATTTGACTGTCGCGAACACTGATAAATCCTACGTGATTCGCACAGCAAAATATGATTCTAAAGGTGCTTAATAACAATTAACGACGAGTACAGGACCGTGGCCGATTATTTAAATAAGTTCAAAACGCACATAATTCATTGTACTTAGAAAGGATCTTTCGAGTTTACATAAGGATAAGAATAGGTGCCAAAAGGTACGTTATTAAACTTTCAACTACGATACAAATACATATAATGCGATAAAATTAATTAATGGCATGCATAAAGAAATTAACTCAGCTCGTGTAATTAGGAAGTCTTCTGTGTTCGACAGTTGATCGGTAGAGATAAAAGCACTCGTATCCAAATCTAGTATTTGAGTATCCACAAAGAAAAGCAAACCAAACGGGACTCCACTGATAGCAGTTGCTGGGCTGCACCAATGATTAGATAACCGGCTGATCTTGAGTGGTGACCTTGACTCGACGATGGCCTCCAGGGAAGTTGATTAACCATATAAGTATAGTTGACTTTGTAATTAGTTTCCTAAATTTTCCAGTAAATTCCACGGTCGTGTGATAACCACTTTGATAAGTTATAATTTTCGATTATTAATATTGCCCTGAGTACAACCCTCATCCAATATTCATTAACTAATTCAAACGGAGTACGTCAACCGGTCGACCAAAGCGAAAAACACTAACAAACAAAAAAGGCGCGCTAAAATTAATAGAACCCTAAGAACAAATATTTCATTAAAACAAAGGAAAGTAAAAGAAAGAAAGATAATTACACTGAAATCGTAACTGAAAATTTATTCTCTAATTAAGAATGGGACAATTTTACTTTACTCCCTATTATTAAGCACGTGCAATTGTTCAACTTTTGGACAGCATTTTCCTAGTACACCCTTTCACAACAAAAGATTTAATAGAAAAAAACGTATCATTTTTGCAAACCGATGAGGTGTCACTTTTTAGAATACACGGATACAAAACAAACTGACAACTCTAAACAGGTAAAATCCCCAAACTGCCCAAAATAAGGCATCATTGCAAACACGACGGCCTATACTGTATGGAAAAATTTCTCAATAAACCAATTATTTAAAAAAAACGTCAAATTTCGAATGGAACACTGTAACTGTGTGAAAAATAATCAATAATCTGATTGGCATAACTGTGTGAAAAAGGAAAAAAAGCTGACCTTTTCAGTTGTCATCATAGTTACCACTATTATTCCAAACACTTCTTAAGAAGCACAATACGACTTTACGAATTGTCAACATAAAAAACACTATAAATTTATAATAAACCTTTTTTAGTCGTCTGGTCGCTTTCTTATATGAAAACAGAACACACACCACAGACAAGAGGCCGTTTAACTTAGTTGTTAGAGCATCATACTAATAACGCAAAGGTCATGGGTTTTGATCTGATGGGCTAAATATTTGTTTGTATAAAAATTGGGACTGAAAAATAAACGGAATGATCAGCTGAACGGCTTTATAAATCAAACACGTATTATATAGGAATACAGTACGATGCACAGACATATCAATCACTCAGATGTTACAAATCCTTTGTTGAGACACAAGGTCTACTTCCTAAGAACAAATTTAAGAGATCAAGGCATTAACGATTTCAGCAATGTGGAATTTATGTTAAGCAGTTGAGCAAAATTATTACCGGGTATCATTTTTGCAAGCACTTATAAACATGCAGCGAAATAGTTATTAACGACAGTTTGGGAACAACTTTTTCCTACATGAGCGCATTTAAAGCATCGAGCGAACGAAGTGAGCGAGTGATTATCGCCCGAATGCTAGAATAATCTTCTCGCAAGAGATTTGTACAATATTTTTGTATTGAGCAAATATTTCGTTAATAAATATTAGCAACCATTTTACATTAATGTCAAATTTTAATATAGTTAGCAGAGTGCTATGAGTTGACATTTTTAGTTGTAGTAATATACATAGTGGATAGATGACTTTATACATTTTTCAATACTCTGTGTAGATTTTCAAGGTTAATTCTTGTTTTATTAACAAAATCATTGGGAAAATTATTTTAACAACTAAATATTATATTGGATATTATTATTTCAATGTCTGTAAATTTCAGTGTTTTTGTAATTTTTCCCGAACTGATGCGGAAAAATAGCTTCTCTGATTGGCTATACACTTATATCAAATGTTACTTTCCCAGCGGCGAGTACACAAAAATCTTTTTACACTTGTTTTGTAAAACAAATTACATTTTTCTTGTAGACTTGAGTTTAAGGTACCCTACCCTGATGAGCCTCAGTAAGACGAAACACTTGTATGCAGCTGATGATTGTGATTCTGCAATTATCACTGACCGTGGTTAATATTTATTGGCGAACGTTGCGTTAAAATAACGCATAGCTTTTATACACCTTGAAGAATTCATAGCCGTCAGTTTTATTTACTTATTTCTACAGTTTTACTTTCAATATAGCAAGGTGCAATTAGATGGCGACAGCGACTACAGTTTGTACAATTGAAGATGTTGTTATATACCTTATCACAATAATTATTTATCGTACAAAAACGTTGTTTAAACAAAACTTGTGTACCAGGTTCAAATTAAGAATGACCATGCTTAAAAGTATTTCTGAAACTAATAATACAATTTTAAGAAATAAGTTTGTTATCACATGGGCTTGAGAAAATCCTATAAAATATTAATAAGGTTCTAAATAAGCAGTTATTTTTTTCGTTCAACATCTGATCAAATCTTTGTTGTTGTTTATAAACAGAAAATTTATGAAAGTAATTACGCAGCATTCAGTTTCAAAGTTACCGGTATAAGTGCACCGCGTGTTTATTTTAGAATAATTGCATTAAGACATTTAAATTACATAAGTGAATATACTTAGAGTCAAGTGGTTGTATGTATGTAAGGTTAGTGTACTCTAAACAATACATGGATTCATGTACAAACGTCCACTGCCTTTCTGCTATAAAACAGAGAAAGCACTTTCGTACATATATCGACAAGGAATTTCAAAATTTATGTGGACGTTTTAATCCAAACCGAACAATTAATAACTCTCAAATTAAATTTTGTTAAAGTATCGCTTGCATTGATTGGGATTCGTTTTTTCGGGAAAGGCTTTGTAAATTATGGCGTATTGATCAGCAATTATAGTTACCCTATAAAAATATTAGTTTCATAAATCCAAAAAGTATTAGTTCTATAACTCATTTGTAAAAAGAGTAGGATGAATGTTGATAAAATATTTCCTTTGACTCGTCAGGAGCTTACGCGGAAGTCATAAATTTTTTCTATGAATTTTAATGTGTAAAATACATTGAAGAAAAATAAATCCCTCTTGTCACCACATGTAAATATTGTTACTTGAAATTGGAAAATCGTTGAACATATTCTGAATACTACGCAGGTGTTACGGAAATCTGTCAGTTCACTAATTTAGGATTTGTGGAAAGCCGTATTGATCGTTAAACGTTTTAAAATTTCATAAAATCAATTTTTATTAATGAAAATTATTAAACAGTTACAGGTATGTTGCTTAATGATTATCTGTTATAAAGTTAACCAAGTACTTTGATATAATACATAATACATTTGCATTGTTACCAAAATATTTAGTTTAAAAATTATTTAACATAAAATTAAGGCGACCATAAAAATTAAGGTAAATTAAATGCGTAAATCCGAATTTATTTATTTTTTAAGAATAATTTTAATGATTTTTTATTATACTTATAATTTTTGATAATAATTTATTATTAGTTATGTGATGGTTTCCTAAACCAAAAACTTTAACATCCCTCTTTTTCAACTTTTTCCGACAAATTAGAGTCAGTCCGTTATAATAAAGAAAAAAAATTATGTCCGAAGGAAACCAGCCGAGGAGTCCGATCTTTATGAAACTTTGTACAAGGATCTTATTTATAATTTCCAGAACTGATTAGACTTTGGGCATAATCTATGTAGCCAAAAAGCCGTTAAACTACATGGATTTACAAATTTTTAAAATATTTAGAAAAATATTCATTTTACACATTTTTGTTCAAATAAAACTTTTGTTAAAAATATTTTTTGATCAGATAAGTAATTATTGAGATATAACAATCACGTGACACTAATTGTTGCCAGCATTATCTCCACCAAAATCAATTATACAAATAAAAGTTGAGGAAGAAAAGTTGTTGAAAATTATCAACGTCTATAGCTTTTGTTTGAACCAGTTTTTTCTAAAACGCAATTTCATTTTGCTTTGTAAAGGCCTGCGATGGTGGTAATATACGTCCGTTCTTGGGAAGATGTCATCGATATCACGGCAGATAGATGTTTATAATCCAAATATTGATGTTTATTAATTGTACGGTGAGATCACCATTTTCTTCCTAACGCGGTTGTTATGAATGTATAAAACATTATTTTTCTTCAAGCGTGCTAAAATATGAATTTTACTATACCGCATTGAATATATAGAACGACTTTATTATTTTACGGCGTACAATATATATTTTACGCTCAATTAGTAACTTAGTTTGCCGGTAGATTAGCACTTTTTAAGCAGAAACGCCATTTAAAATTTAAACTTTTAAAAATGTCGCAAATTGAAGGAACTCCACCTAAAATAAAACAAATTGCCGATGCCTTAGTTGAAAATTTGATCCCCAACAAATCGCGCAAAATATATGATTTTGCTTACAATAAATTTTTGAAATGGGCGCAAGAAAATAATATAATCAATTACACAGAAAATGTTATGTTAGCGTATTTTTCCCATTTGGCGGAAACTATAAAAGTTCGTCATTATGGGCACAATATTCCATGCTAAAGTGCCAATTAAATATTAAGCATGACATAAACTTAAAAATTACGCAAAATTAATTTTCTTCATGAAGCGCCAGCTGATCTGTATCAACCAAAAAAGCAAAAGTTTTCTCAAAAGAACATTTTAATAACTTTTACAAAATGCGCCAAACAATGAATATTTGGCCATGAAGGTAATTTCAAATATAACTTTTCAATCGCTAAAGTAGATACTATTTTCTTAGATCGTATTAATATTCGGAGTTAGTGGGGCATGTCGTTGCGACGAACTAGTTAGTTTAAGAATACAGGATATCGAAGACCTGGAACGTATAATACTAGTAAAACTTCCTAATACTAAAACGAATAAGTCACGGACATTTACCATAGTTGGAGATTTTTATTTAAATTTATGTAGACAATATATGACACTTCGACCTAATGACATCAACATAACAAGATTCTTTTAAAATACCAAATGGTAAATGCCACCGTGTCGTTATGGGGATACATAAAATTTCAGGTATACCAAAACAAGTGGCAACTTTTTAAAACTACCTAATCCAGAGGAATACACTGGTCATACACTGCGACGAACCTCAGCTACATTGTTAGTTGACAATGGTGGAGACATTACCACTCTAAAAGACACGGTGGATGGAAATCTAACAATGTAGCTGAGGATACATCGAACTCCCTTTCAAACAAACGTGAAATTGCCAATAGAATATTAGGAAGTGCGATGAAGGTAACACATCTACCGTAACATCAGGTGATCTTAACCAGGCCTTCAGATACGCTTCCACCGCAACATCGAGCATATCCCCGGTCAAGTGAATATGAAATCCATCACGACTATAGCCAACGTCAATGTCAGTTCTAAAACAGCAAGTGGTGGATTAAATATTATTAACTCGACATGACTAAAATTGTACCTTTAATATTACTATCATAATAAGAAATAGGTATTTTTTCCACTATATAGTTACTACAAAGAATGTTTTGTTTTAAGTTTTCATCTGAAATAAGAGTTAGTGATTATTATTGTTGTATTGTTAAATAATTATAGCTTTCTTTCTTACTGTACAAATTAATACAAAATTTCCTTTTAGAAACCGTGTTAATACACAAAACAAAAATAATGTTGTTTGACAGTCATGTTTGACAGTTGTAAAGGATTGAGTTAACGCTGTTGCCTATTCATTCTAAAACCACACTCAATTGCTTCAAGAATTTGGTTTTACGCTTGAAGAAGAAAAATAGTGTATGCTACGGAGTCGAACGCCTTTTGTGTTTCGCAAAGTATTTTGCGGCCTCAGCTGCGCTTCGGCCGCAGTACCTTCAGCTATAACACGAAAGAATGCGTTCTGCTCCTAGTAACATAATATACTATTAATTACAATTTACTTTTATGACACCAAATAAACATAGGTTTACTAAAAGCCGTTGTAGTGAACTAACACTACGTTTATTTTTGTAGTATTAATTTAAACGTTGAAGTTATGCGTTATGCAGGCCTTCAAATGTTGACAAATATATTTCTAAATTATATTAACTTATACGTATATCGTGTGTTGCTAAGGGTACTAACTTTTTATCGGACATAAATAAATAAAATTGTGGCATCTATTATCAATTTCATATATTATCAGACTGTGATTAATTATTTAAAAGCTCCTCTTTAAATTATTAATTATAGGATACCTAACCAAAGTTAGGTTTTCACTGAAAGTGTGCCGAAGGATTCTACTTCAATGTCATTCAAGTATCTTCTATCCGACGTTTCGGTTGGGTATGTGCAACCTTTTTCAAGGTATCAAAGGTTTAGAATGTCATTGATAGGCACGAATGGACTGAATAAAGTACATGTTTTGGATCAGAGTTTATAAAACACATATAAAATTATGTACAATTACTAGGCACGTCAATTAATAAAATAATTTAAAACAAAAATACAACACACAAGAATGTGTAACAATATTTTGGTTGTTAAAAAAAGAATAAAAAGAATATTGACAACATTACACTGGACCAGTACAAATAGTTGAGGGATAGATTTTTGTCAACCAACACTGAGTTTAAAATGTGTTGTTTGTCACTTCACTTTCTGGGACCAAAATTATAGAAACTAATTAGCTAAAACCTTTTGTTTACCAGGACCCAGAATTTTAGAAAAATCCATCCAAATCGTCAAGGAATAACCGTTTTGTCTTTGAAACACTTAAAATGAAAATAACAGACTTTAAAGAAGTTGACGAAATGAGCCTCAAAGCGCATATGTTTTATAATGTCACAACACGTCAGGTGTGTGATTTTGAAGATTTTGAAGTGTTGAGAGGGTATCTCAACCAGTACATAAGCTGCAGTCTTTATGGTTAGAGGTATTAACTCTAAGTGGAAGTGTTTGATTTACGTAATTCTACCACACGTGCCCTGGAGGGAAAACTAAAACACTTAATAGAAGAAATTATTAATGAACTATTAAAAATTAATTTACAAGTATTTGGGATCTAATACAACTTCTGGTGTGAGAATAAAATGGGTTCTTGGAATGACATTAAAAATTTGTACGACCGTGAGAAGCAGTATTCAACAAAGAGGATCACCAAAACTTACCGATTTTCACATTTCACTAAGTAACTTCCAAAGAATGGAGATAAAATTTGCTTCACAAGTGTTCAGTGCAAGTGTAGCGTGGTAATAAATTTATATATGAGACTTGCCTATCTTCCAACTACTGTACAGCAAAATTAGTGGATAGAATAGACAAATTGTTTGATGTTTGAAATTCTTCAAATACTCATTTAGGAAAAGAGTTCAATCGAGCATACAAGGGATACCAGGACAAATTTTTACAGGATTGCCTAATGTATTTTAATAAATTAAGAATATTGACAAAAATGAAAATGTGACATCTCGCATAAAATGCATAACAGGGTGGAAAATTACTATCAAGGAGTATTTCATTTATGAGACATATTGAAAGGTGAAGGTTTTTTCTATTTATTCACTAGACGAATAAATCAAGACTGTCTTAAAAATTTGTTTGGATCGATTAGGCAACAATGTGAAAACGCAATAAATCCAACATCTATCTAATTCCCAAGGACGTTTAGAAAACTCTTTTGTATAAAATTAATGCATTCCGGAACCATTAGTTGTGAAGAGGACAATGGCAAAATTTAAAAAAAAATTGCTGATTTACTTAAACCTGATAGAACTGAAGAAGCATTGGTAATGAATGAAGAAAAAATTTTGATGACAGATACTGATTATCAACACTCCATTATATTAAAAGAAAATTTCAAAAGATACATCTGTGGACTCTTAATTAATAAATGTTTAATAGTTCACCGAGCATTTAGACGACAGTTCTTTATTTTGTCATTTCAAGGCATATGAAAGTATTAACAAAGACGTGTTTGGGAATTTAAAAATGTCTCATAATAATTTTGTATATTATAAATGCAGTATCGATACATTATTTGGAAAACATTTTAAAATGTAGTATTAAAGACTTTTGTATTCAAATAATTCTTACTATTTGTTTAATATGCTTATTTACAAACATCGTGTTTGATTTTCTATACACTTTTGTAGTAACATTGTTCAGTCCCAATAGAAACAGAAACTAATCATACTGGAAGCATCAATAAGGAATACTTTATTAGTTTAGCATCAATAGTTTTATTACTTACCAAATGTTTTTAGTTAGTTTTATACTATTAAGAGCCAGTATGTTAATCTCCGGTTAAACTTAGTATAGATTAATTTCCAAGGAGATAATTGTTACCAGAATCGTATCCTTGGAAATTAAACCGCTGTTAAGTTTAACCGGAGATTGAAATACTAATCCTAATGTACTGACAGGCAAAATTATTACTTTTGTTTTTAATTTTTTTATTTATTTATTAACATTTACGCTTTTTTTGCTAAATTAATATGTAAGGAAGCCGATATACCGTAATATACGTAGAATACTTCAAAATGAAACACAAAAATTGGTAAATAAGAAAATTTAAAAATATGCAATAATTTTGTCTGTCAGGCAGTAATATTGAGTATAACTCAGGCGTTGATAACTTTTGAAACTCTCTCAAGTGTTATCTTATTCATTTAAATAAATGATGGGTTGCTCTAAAATTTTTAATACAATCTGCCTATTACTCACATAATTTCTAGTACGGTTCTGACTTGTAGCCCAGCAAAATGGGGAGTGTCATATCATAAATATATCAAAGATGCCGCCAGTGAGTTAGACTTTTGATTATTATACTAATGATAATATACATGCAAGGTAAAAAACAATAAAATAAAATCATAATTAATCTTAAAAACAATAACATACACCAGAAACGTCATCAGTTATACTTGAACTGAGAAAAAATTATTCCAATCGTAAAGCACCTTTCCCTTAAGTATGATTTCAAGTATCGCTTCCGACATCATACAAAAAGGCGGCAAGTGATTAAAAAAAAAAATTGAGTGCCTACTAATTTGGCCCATCTGTCGATTTCAACAATGTAAGTGTGGCGTTTAGTGTGCATACTATAAACTCCGGAATGAATCAGAGAAAGAATTTGGACGAGTCGAGTTTTGTAGTGATTATTATTAGACATACAGTGATCGAGCTATACTATATACATTTAGGAATAAAGACGGTGTATGTCAGCACGTAGTAATTGGCGTACTGTATGCGGTGCGGGGATACCTGATCGTGGTATCATGTGTCGAGCTGAAAATCCGAGGCCGGGTTGAATTGGACCGATGGATTCAAAGAAAGCCGATACTTCAACTGATGATTTGACTGGAAGTACTCTTACTGTTGACCTGCGGACCGAACTAAACTAAACTGATGGTGAACTGATTGTTATTCTGAACTCAACTTTAAACTTCTTTCTGTTATCGTACCTACTTTGTTTTATACGTGCGAAGTAGGTTAGTTTGCTTAGTAAGCAAGGCCGTTAAGAAATGCTGACCGCGCGTGCTTACTTGCAATCATATGTATTGATTTCTGCGTTTCCTACTTAATACGCGGATGTAGAATTTGTGTTGATTGGGATGGGGTTGCGATGTCAACCTCACATAAGTTATTTATATAAATACCTGGCGAGCAAAAATTGAGGTCACCTTATAGTGGTGATATCTTTGTGGAATTTTCTGTTTTAAATTTATATTGGACAGTTGTAAACCATTGTACTATAGTTTGTAGGCTAAACTAAAAAATTGTATCTTGAATCGCAAAGCATCTATTTTAGTTTTTACGATTTATTTTCAAAGAGCAACTAATTTACATTTTAAACAAAATTCGACAGTTTGTTATTAGGACCAATATGAGACTAAAAAATTAAAACAAATAATCACTAATAACGTGTATTACCTCCTCTTGCGTTAATGACTGCTTGATGTCGACGAGGCATACCTTGAACTAAGTTAAGTATTACATTCTGGTCGATGTTATTCCATTCATACAATAGTAACTGCTTCAGCTCCTGGAGAGTTCTTGGAGCTGGTGTGTGCTTTCGAATACGACGTCCCAACTCATTCCAGACGTGTTCGATGGGATTCATGTCCGAACTGAGAGCTGGTCAATCGAACCGCATAATTCCCACATCATTGAGATATTCTTCGACAACTCTAGCTGTGTGAGGCCTAGCATTATCGTGCATAAAAATGCCACGTTTACCCATAGTGGTCATGAAAGGCATAGCATGATCTTCTAGAACCTCGGTAATGTACCTGTGAGCTGTCAGGGAACCATTCTGTATGAAAACCAACTCCGTGCGTGTTTTGGAACTGATTCCTGCCCAAACCATAACAGATCCACCGCCAAATGGACGTCGCTCGTCAATACAAACTTGAGCGTATCATTCTCCGGGTCTTCTCCATACTCGTCGACGTCCGTCCGACCCAGTGAGGCAAAAACGCGACTCGTCTGCAAGGACTTGCTCCAGTCCTCATTATTCCACGCAGCGTGATTCCGCGCAAAGTCAATCTTGCAACTCGATGCCGACGCTGCAATTGGGGACCATTAGCCATCCTTCTCCAAGACAAACCAGCAGCACGAAGTCTTCTCCTTACGGTCCATTCACTAGCATTTAAATTTCTAACTTCTTGGAGTTGATTTCGTAGCAAAACTGCAGAAGCTGTTCTATTCCGCAAGCTAGCGGACGCCAAAAACCGGTCATCTGTTTGGGTGGTGACTCTTTTCGCCCAGATCCTGGTCTTCTGGTTATCAGACCAGTCTCCTCATAGCGTTGGTACACCTTTTGTACAGCACAAAGGCTCTTACCAACAATTCTTGCAGTTTCACGTTGTCCTCGACCATCTTGTATCAACGCTACAATTCTTGCCACAACAATAGGATCTAAAGGCATTATTAACAGCGCAATAAATACCGCAAACACTACACTGTGGGCCTAATACGTTCTTCAGAGACAAATTAAAACTAATTTAAAAAGACACCGAAATGAGAATTTGTAATTAGAGCGAATGCAGAGAGTCCGAGTAGCGTCTCAAAAAATTTTAATCCTGTTTATCCCTTAGCGTCCGAGTGTTATTAATATTGATATAAATATTAACCAGTTATTACAATTTCTTCCTTTTAAACAATTACAGGTATAATAGCAATAAAAAAACACATAAACTTTTCTTTACATTTGTTTTAATCAATTTCAATTGTTTCCATGTGATCGGGGAGTGAACGGTGTTTTATATGTAAGTAATATTAAATTCAGAGCTTGTTACAGTTTATCGTAATTAAATTAATTTTTAAGTTTTGAAGATTTTATTTTCCGGGAGAAGAAAAATGTTATAAGCAGTTCGAGGTAAGTGAATCTATTACAGCCCTAGCGGTAAACTCGTCCTCGACTGGTAAGTATCACTTACATCTCTTAATGCTTAAATAGCTATTTAATGATGTTTATGCAATTTTGAAGTTTTATTAGTTGCCCTCAATTTTTTTTCTGTGTAAGGTACATCACAGTAAAAAGGTCAACTTTCTCTTCTTCTCAATGCTTCTAAAATAAATTGACTTGTGCTCAATGCTTGTGCTTTTTGAGAAATGTAAATTTTTTGTACTAAATAGGCATTAACCCCTTTTAATTACTTTCAAGATGGGTTAAGCAAGCCGTTATAATAACGGCATTTGTTTTCGAGCATATAAATGCACTTTAATGCAAACCCCAAGTCCTTAAAATCAATTTGCATTTGAGCATTTAGAGTTATTAAAATTACACTCACGTAAGGAGAATACTGCTAGTAAACTTAACCTGTTCAAAAACAGAATCTAATTAAAAATTCAACATTTATATATGCTAATATAGCAAACGTTTCATTTTTTCACTATACTAACACCGTCATAAGCACCTACAACAAATTCATTATAAAAGATCACCCTGTATTAGTATAGACAGCGGAAAATGGTAGACGTAATTAAACAGTTTTACCATTAAACCATAATCTTCGCAAGTATGTCGTGAATTAATATGTAACTCATCGGATTTGCACTGTATACGAGCGTCACGTGTACCGTTGCAAAGCTTTAAGCACGTTCCAATGCACATTTAATTTCAATTTTAAAAATCAATTTTATTGTTAGCTCCTCTACCGGTCGGTGTGTGTAATTCTTTATTCATTGCTCACGAACTTTCATGCAAAAATTTAATTTTCTTTTATTTGAATAAGAGAAATTATGGTTAAGAAAAGTAATTTTAAAATAATTAAAAAAGATTAATGGGTAAATTAATATTAAGGTTATTTATTTAACGTTCCTTTTAGGTTTCTTTAAAATCTACTTGATGTGCTTAGGAAAACAGAGTTCTGAGATTAAAATTCTTTAATTACTTGTAGCTAAAGGCTTTATGTTGGATGTTTCTAAAAAGCATACTTTAATGAACAGCCTGAGAGTACTGAAGTGGAATTGGAGTACAAAGAAACAATTAACAAAGAAGTAATATCCATCCAAGAAAACCGAAACTTTCAGAACTCGCACAATACCGAGGTTTTATGACAACAGCTTAATAATGATTTTTCTGCTTCTTACACTATTTCTCTGTACATTTGTAATTGAACTTTGAACGTTAAACTTTATACTTTAGAATTATTCGATTAAAACCATAATGTAAGCTTAAACTTTATTCTAAAGTTTAATAACAAAGATTTCTACTACGATTTCAGTCTTTGTTAGATATCGGTTTCTAAAGTAAATAAAGTAAAAATATATTAGTAATGCGTTCAATTTAAAATAACGAGTTTTGCTCTATTACGTAAAACTGTGTTCCTTGTATTTTCAACATCAATTTTATAAAATGTTAAACTTGTATGTTAGAAATAATTTAATATCCAGGTATTTTAAAGTAAAGTTTAACTCAGAACTGACAACGACATTAAACTTTTACAGGGACCATTTTTAACTTTCATACTATTATACAATGAAAAAAAATAATCATAAGAAAGTAAAGAGTATACAAAGCGATCAAGAAAGTGTGTGCAATAAAGATAAAAATGTCATTAAAAACTTCAATGACTAAAGATTTTAAGTTACATAACAGCGAGCCCTCGTGTTCATGATATCACATAACAAAGTGCAAATAAAGATTTTGGAAGCAGGTGAAATTACGTTACGTATTATATCCACTAATGTTAAAATAAACAGTAAATGCTGGCGCATGTAGGAGCTATGTGCTATGCATTTTCAGCTTCGGTAGTCAATGCGTTGCCGTCTGCTAAATAATATTAGGCCAATAGCTACTATTTCATTTCCATGGGCTTTTGTGAGTTTACTTCAGTTAATGTTTTGCGGGTCGTTTAATCAATATAGCGTTTTCTAACCTTAACTAAAATTTTATATTTCCCAGTGAAACAGACGAGAAAATAGTAACATACACAAATCTGCAATTCGGACCACATTTAAACAGTTAACGTATATGAATTACTTGACAGTAATGTTACTGATTACTAGTCAATAGTACCAGTTTGTGGATGATGATAACCTTTGCTTAAGCTGAGAGGTTAAACTGGAACTATTATAATTGACACAGTTCCATGTATTATTTTCATAGATAACCTTTTGTCTACTAAATGTATCGGGTTCTCAGGCCCGTGAAGTTGGCCGTATCCAGTTGACAAACTTAAAAATATTTTATCTGCTATTTATTACTAATAATTAAATTTTTTTATTAATACACTATTTAAAAAGTTATTAACAAAAAGAAATGGGTATAACCTACTTCACATAGCCATACCCACAAGAACAATTCATCAATTTAATACGGTATAATTTTGTGTTAATTCTTGTTATTTTTTTTTTTTATGTTAATAATTAAAAATTTTGTTTTAATACACTAATTTAAAATTTAAAAAATTAAATTTGACCAATTTGACATTTTTATTACGGTATAATTTTGTGCTATTTAGTAGTTTAATTTAACAAGTTATTAATAGAAACAAATGTGTAAAGCCGGCTTCAGGGTTGCATTCCTAGATTATAAATCAATTCTTTATGGATTAATATACTTTTATAGTTGTGGACAAGATATAGTAAAATAAGCTTAAAATCCTGTTAACACATTAATTACTATTTGATGAATTTCCTATAAGGTGAAAGTTTCTGTTTGGGAAAATCCTTTACCGGTCACTGTGTCGTTAAGTTCAGGAACGGCTTTTAAACACACGTTTTATTTTAATATACAAATGAAAGCTTATTGTCATTATCAAAACTTCCTTGAATGCGTAATTTATATTCTAAACGACAGACAAGTGTGAACGCCCGAAACCGATTTCACTCTGAAGTGTAAAGATTATAAATCTTTTGTTGTACACTCATGAAATTTAAAACTTGGACACCACAATTTCTGTAAACAAAAGTTTTGACGTCTTGATTCTGCTGCGTATTTAGATATTTTGGAAACTATTATGAAACCTTCAGTCGAAGTGTTTTATCCAGACGAAGATTATATTTTCCAACAAGTAAGTATTCTTATTTCACTATACTTTCTCCAAAAAATAGTTCGGAATCTGTTGAATTAACATTTTCATAATGTATTTTTGTTGTTAAGGACAACGCCCCTATTCATACTTTGCGGGTTGTGCGCAACTGGATACAAGCAAATAACTTGGAGCTGTTACCCTGGCCAGCAAAGCCCAGATTTTAACATTATCGAAAATGTTTGGGCTCGAATACTTGCTGTTATCCGAAGACAACAAGGGCCAAATTTTATACCAGTAAACCGTAATGCACTAATTGCAGCCATTGATACCGCATGGAAACGATTAATATTAATTATATTGATACCTTGATAGCGTCAATGAGCAGACGCCTCCAAGAATGTATCAATAATAATGGAGGTCACACCCATTATTGATTTCTTATATTTATTTATATAGTAATACCTTTATTTAAAAAAACGTTTTCATTTAATTTTAAACTATAACTTGGTATCTTAATTATAATTATGTAATAAATTCTTGTCAAAAACTAAATATATACGTTGACAATAAGAATTGCCTTAGTTTTTATTTTCACTTTTATATTAACTACAGAAAAATGAAACGTCATAAAATATACATTTTGTAAGGACTAAATATTATGAATAGAGATTTAATGTTTTTTTAATAACTTACAATAATTAGTAGGTTAGATTTATTTAAAAATAAGTAATAATCAGTCAACCCAAATAACCATGTTTAGTTTTTGATTTAATTTAAAAGTTATTGCTTGTAGACGTTTTTAAATCAAAATTATTTCTAATTTTATTTTGTAAACATTTCCTAAACAAAATTTTGATTCGATAATTAATCGAGCTATGGTGTTTAATTAGCGATACCTTCAAATATATTCTTTAAAGAAAAAAATTAAGTAAGCAACGTAAATTACCTATTTTCTAAAACGTGCTTAGTGTAATGATTCATTCTACAGTCCTTCTATAAGATAACCCCTGCTGAGACTACCTGATGTTAGAATTGTAAATGATACCCTTAAGCCCGCTTCACAATGTGCAAACTTTTGTTTACAGAAATTGTGGTGTCCAAGTTTTAAATTTCATGAGTGTATAGGTAAAAAGTGCCGCAAAGGTTTTCACTATGTCTTGTACTATATCTGACTATAGAATATTATCCAATCAAAGTATTAATTATAAAAAGGATTAAAAAAATGGGTTGGATTTGCAATTACTTAACCAAGGTACGAAACACTAATATTAATTATTTATTATTAAAATTAAAACTTAACAGAATGAATAGCTTTGTATTTATTATTTAATTCAATAAATATTTTTACATTATTTGTTCGTTATGGGATTATAGAAAAGGTATAGTGTTGGATTCATCGAAAACATTTTTGTAGTTGTTGAACATTACCAAGGTCGGCTTCACCTCATTTGATAAATATTTTAATGTTTGAGATTAATCTGAGTAAAAATGACATATACAGGGTGTTTCATTAATCAGTACAGAAAATGAAACTGGAGATTCCTTGCAAAAATTTAAAGGGGAGTTTAACATAAAAAAATTTCCTTAAAGCCTCCCTGAAGAGTTACAGCCCCTTAAAGATGTGTAAAAATTCACATTAATCGATTTTTTTCTGAAATGACTTGAAATAAAAAAAATCTAAACATTCAAATACTACTACCAAGAAGCCTCCATAATTTCATAATTTTATTCACCCTTGTTCTCTGCAAGGGGTGAGTCTTACTACCCCTTAAAGTTTTTTCCAGAACTTTTTAACTAATTTTTCAATTTTAAAATTCAGATTTTGGAGGGCCCATTCAATTAAAAACTTTTTATCTCTTAAAAATTTCACGTAAACTCAATACTTTTCACCAAAAAATAAATTAAGCGAACTTGCAGAATTTTTAATTAATAAGTTGCGTATGCAAGTTTGACATAAATAACAATATTATTATTAACTATCATTTTAATTTAAATTAACAATATTATTTCAGAGAGTGTTCAAAATGGGCACCATTTTCTTGAATTCTTTGAACAAATTTCCGTTAACGCTACCTAGCATTGCTACAGATTGTCTAACTCTTCAGGGGAGGCTTTAAGGAAATTTTTTTTGTTTAAACCCCCTTTAAATTTTGCAAGGAATCTCAGTTTCATTTTCTGTACTGATTAATGAAACACCCTGTATAAGTCAATAATACAAATTTCCATTAATTATGTAACAATTTAAAAAAGAAAGTAACTTTTACTTCTAGAGATGAAAATGGCACTTTACCTTACGGCAATCCTAGAAAAATCCTACTTTCATTTCTGTAAATGAATAAATGTATTTTCATACTTATACGCATGAATGTAGGTTTTTATAGTGATTGTCATAGTGTATGATTATATTAAAATTTCTGATTTTCATTATTTTATTCGCATTTGGTAGAAAAATTACTATTTACTATTTGAGATGAATTAAATCATAAAAAATAAGTAGGTCCACTCACAAAAAACCGTTCCAAATTGAATAAAAAGTGTTGGAAATTATTTGACTGTTTGTAAAAATCAAAAATAATGTGTTCATTAATAATGCACTGTTATAACCCGTTTGACACTGATTATAGCCGACCTTATATGTTTGGTTAATTGATTACCTAATTCAATTTGAATTAACAGTAGTAAATAGTCAAACATTATTCCATAATAATTTGAATTGGTCATCTGAATATGACTACTTGAAGTCGGTCGTGCTCATTTGTTATTGTTAATAACTTTTAAATACACCAGCACAAATATGCACAAAACTAGCACAAATATGTACTGTGATAAAAATATCAAATTGAAGAAGAGTGTACGGCGACTAGAGTCGGCCGTACCCATTTGTTTTGTTGATAACTTTTAAATATACTAACTCAACATTTTAAATTATCAGCAATAAATAGCACAAAATTTTCACACAATTATAATGTCATAAAAATGTCAAATTATGGAAAAGAGACGGTCACGTGGCTACGTATTCATCTCTATTTGTTAATAACTTTTTAAATACACCAGCACAAATTTTTAGCAATCAGCAATAAATAGCATAAAATTAGCACAAAATTATACCGTAATAAAAATGTCGAATTGATAAAGTGAAATCTGCCTTACCCATTTGTTCTTATTCATAACATTTTAAATAAACTAGCACAAAATTTTTAATTTTTAGCAATAAATAGCGAAAATTACCATAAAATTATAGCGTGATAAAAATGTCAAATTAATGAAGTGGGTACGGCCACGTAAAATCGGCCGTACCCTTTTATTTTTGTTAATAACTTTTAAATAAACTAGCACAAAATTTTTAATTATAAACAATAAATAGCACAAAAAATTAGCACAAATTATTTTTATATTTATCAACTGGATACAACCAACTTCACGGATCTCGGGTTTTCAATGTATGGAACCATTTATATTGTCATTTAAATGACAGTTTCCAAAACATTTCAACAGTTTTATTGTATATATTTATGTGATTTGTAATTCTTCTCATTCTTCTGACACTTCCAGTTGTACGGGAGGTCGACATCAACGTCAAATTTTAGGGTCACTTTGTTTAACATTCTCTGTAGATAGGAGTCATAGATTTCAAAATATAAATTTTTTTTTGTAAAATTTTGACAGATGCAAAGTTCCAGGAAGTATCTGTAACTTTTTCGGAACTCCATATCGGGTTAACACCCTGTATTTTTTAATCTGTCGTGTGAAGGTTGAATTTCTTTTAAAATCATATTAGCATTGTTAGCATTACGGCCACTACCTTTGGAGATATTTGCTATTTTCTACTATTGGAGCGTACCAGATGTGTAATTGAATTGGCCATACAAAATGTAAGGTTGTAGAAAAAATCTAAAATTTTTAGACATAGTCTTCGAAATAAGTCAAATGTTCAAGAAAAGCCTAAAACAATACAGATTGTTTATAAAACGAAATAATTATCAGTAAATATTGCATTTTTCAACTTGATTGAACTATGATAAAATTTATTTTGCACTTAAAGAATTAAAAAATTTAAACAGTTTTATTATGTGACATCTACCAAACAAATTTTTTAGACTTTGGGCCTACTTATTTTTGTTCAAATAACAGTTTTTTTGTAATTTAGTTATACACAAACTAAAAATATGAAAAAATACTTCTAAAATCTGAATCAAACCTAAAATTATTTAAACTCGGTCGTCTTAGAATTTTTTATGTTTGCGCACAAAATCACAGCTTTACTAAACGTCAGCAGAGTTATTGAGAGTTGAATTTATGGAAGTCAACCGCACCATAACAACATTTTGAACTTTTGATGTTTGAAAATGAAAGATCTAAGCCAACACAATTAACATTAACCCAGCACACGTTTAATAATGGAGTTATTGAAGATCAAATGTGGAGGAGCTAAGGCGACTTCGTCCTCTACCTCTTCCACAAATAAACACCGAATTTTTTGATGTTTGTACAGAAAGAGAATAGCTAGCACAGGCAGTCACAACTTTGCTCAACGCTAGCACACTTTTAATACGGAGTTATTGAAGGTTGAATATATGAAGACCAGCCCCTCCATATCAAAACTTCGAACTTTTGACGTATGAACATGAATAAATGTTTAGCACAGGCACAACTATAATTATCGCTAGCATAACTCAAATAAGTCAGATAAATGTATTTAAGTCTTCAAAAACAGTTCACGAGCGCACATAAGCTTGACTTGTTAATAACCTTGCAATTAAAACTGTGCTATCATTCTAAAATGCTATAACGAAGTAAATTCTGATAGCTAGCACATCTATATTAACAACTTTAAAAACAAATTAATTTTAGCGTAAATATTGGAATTAAAATTGTGCAATTTGTCTAAACAATGAAAATATAAAGAGGAATATATTCTTTCTATCCTCGTTACAAAAAAATTAAAAATTTGATAGTGTTATATTTGTTGTCTCATATTTCAAATTGAAGAATATAGCACAAGTTAAGTTGCGAGAACGTATGGTAGAAATTTGAACAGAAAATCGTGTTTGTGGGGGAGCGGCTGAAGTCGCCTTAAACCAAGATAGCTTGAAACAGAATACATATATGGCAAAATAATTTGTATCCTACCTTTTATTCAGTAAAAAGTCTTATCTGTCTTGTAAAAAATTATTATACAATGCGACACAAAAAGTTATGGTTAATTGAATATAGGAACAACATAGTATGTAGCGCCCTCTAACATTAAACATAAAACTAAGTTCATATTTGAGTTTCTCGCCATCAATATACCCAGTATCCCGAATTTCGTTTAGTTGCCATGGTACTTAACACCCTGTATGTACCGAAGTATGTTAGAAGCAGTATTTGCTACTATAAACAATAATAAAAAGGTATAAATACCTTTTATGCCTCCTGCCATTATTGACAGTTTTGTAGGTTTCAAAATCGGTCGGGAACATCAAATTACTGGCCTAGAGCTTACAAAAGTGACATTTGGTAAAATTCCCCAGAGAGCGGAGTGGCACCAATGTTACTTAATTTTCTAAATGTCAACAAAACGGACACAAAAGAAAAAATCATCCAATGTTTAATAAACAAATAAACGTTGATTTTTATGGAATCCTCACGCAGATGTAACCGTAACGTTAATGTAAGTACCAATTAATACTTTTACATAAACCTCAACTAATGTGATTACTTTTTAGGTTATGTGTCGTGGGTTGTGAAGCATATAATTTTGAATATTTTTCAATATTAATGTTTTTAATATTCAGAGTTGATTTTAACATTGAAAATATGGACCAAAGAGTTGCAGAATTGTTTTTTTATTTCTCATCAAAAGATGCAAGAAGAAGATACGCTTTCAATACCGAGTTACAGATTTTGCTGGTAATAAATTATTAATCACTCCTTCCGCTGTATCTTTTATGTGAGTTGGTGTTTCCATACTTCGTGTTCCATTAAATTCTTCACCACAAAGTGTCACTATATTAAAATTTAAATTTGAAAATCAAGCGTACCAACCAGAAAACAATAAATCATTAGAAATCAATTGGAGAACTAAATAAATTATAATAATAATTTATTCTAATTAATATTAAATAAGACATAATTATAATTAATATTAATATTGAAATTATAATAATTTTGTAAGTATTTTGAGATTTGTCGACATAAAAAATTTTGTGGATTACACGTCCAGAAAATGTTTTACGAGTGCTCGTGTTGCTTCGCCTCGGCTAAGCGCCTCGGCTACGCAATATCACTCACACTCGCAAAATATCATTTTCTGGACTTATCACTAAATGTGCTACTTGGGTTTGTGCTTTGAGGAATCATTCAAATTCCAAAATAAGGAAGCGTAATTTTAATTATTGGTGTTTACACGTTAGCCATTGGAGTAATTAACAAACAATTAAACAAAAATACCTTTGTGTGGATTATCATACTTCAATTCAAAATTATTGGTGTATTCAATGTACATAACCTCAATCAACAAATAAGTAAAAACGAAAGCTTGGTATCAGTTATTCTATTCATGCTTTAAATTACTGACAAAGGTCATTTCGTGATTCAATTGATACATGAGGTCAAACGAATGGACTTTATCTACATTCACTAAACTCAATAAACTAAGGTTAACAGATACTATTAAGCAAATTATTCTGTTTAAGAATAATGCATATAAAAAGTTCGACTATCCAAAGTTACCAGCGATTGGAATTTATTACAAATTCTTAAGAAACTTAAACGTTGATCGCACCGCACACATATGTCTCGCATGTAATGTTTTACTCAAGCCAGGCCGCACAGAATTGCTTCACGTTTGAGTAGAAATGGTATGAGAAATGAAAGTGCATGGCCCAATGAACAAATTAACATAGTTGGCTCGGGCCTGACATTAATATATACGATCAAGGGTTGTATGTCATAATATCATAACATTGAATTTTATTCTTTTACTTTTCTAATGTAGTTTGTTAGGTAACCAAAAATAAATAAATTTAGACAACGTAATGTTATTTTATTTGAAAAAATAAACAGAATGGATTTGAAAATATGTAAAATAAAATACATTCCCTTAGATTTATAAACATAAAATTCATATTCCAACAGTAAAATAAGAAATAAAACGTAAGAAATCAGTCATTATACTGTACATATGAACAAAAGTAAAACAAGGTATACAATAAAATTTGTCGCACTGTATACATCTATAACGCCTTAGATGTTGCGTATTTTCTACCGTGTTGTTCGGACATGTTCTTATAGCAATTTGAGCATCTACGTCTGCTAGTAGTGTTCACTTCCTCATGTAATGTCTCTCTACCAATGGAGGATTTTCCCTTGATGTTATATTTAGCAAGTTTTTAGCAATATCTTCTCTAAATTTGGTTATTGTGATATTTATACAAGTAACCTGTTTATATAATATAAACGCGTTTACGATAGTTGAACCTAGAAGAATTTTTATTGCCAATTTGCGATACCACTTGATGCTACGTCTGAGACAGGAAGAGTAGGCTTTTAGTTGATCAGAGAGATCAATGAAACTTTTGTTTTGGTTATAATCTCTAATACATGTTGGGTTTTCTTTTTCAGTTCCATTTTGGACTTTACCGTAACCATGGTATTTGTGTGTTTTGTTGTCAACATTAAAACTTCACGTTTATCACACCACTTTAGTATCACCACTCCAGAATCACTTTCCTTGGCAATAACTTCGCCTTTTTTTAATTTTTTTTGTACTATGTCTTTTAGGATTCCCTTGCGATTTTTCTCAAGGTGCCGACCAGATGAGTTTGTCTCTCTAGCAATTTGTGAGCAAGTTCGATACTGGTATAATAGTTATCAACAAATATTGTTCGACCACTATCCAATATAATTTTGCAAAGCCCCATAACAATCGACGTTGGTACGCTGTCAGAAGTATTATTTTTCTGTTCCACAATATATTTGAAAATCATACGTGTAACCTTGTTCAAGACAAAGTTTGAAAACTTTTACCCCGAACTTGTGTCTTTTGTTTTTTATATATTGTCGGAAGCTAAGACGTCCTGAAAGGGCACGAGGGTTTCGTCTACGCAAACATTACGTGAAGGGGTTACTGCGTTTTGAAATTTTGACTTATATGATTTAGAAGGGGTTTGATTTTTGTAAAGTCTGTGTGAAGTATCTGTTCCTTTATTGTCAGAGAAATGCCAGTGGTTCAAAAGGAGCTCAAATCGATTTCTAGACATTAGTGATTTTACTTCGTTTGAATATAAGATATTCTTAGACCAATAGGATGTCACACTCCGCATCTGAACTAAGCCCATCCAAATCTGTATCCTCAAGAATATTTTCAATTCGTCAGTAGTAGTATCCTTCCAATGTCGAATCCGAGCTTGACGTAAATTGGTTCCTTCTGTTTTTTGCGAAGCGTATTTGTTGGTTTCTTGTACCATAAGATTCATGATATCGTCATCCACAAACAGCAAAAAAATCAAGAGGCTGCTTATCATGCATACCTGAGATATTCTCATTTATATTCAACTTTTGCTCGAAAATAGGGAAATGTTTCAAACTGTCCCCGGTTACCTCATTCCAGTTCAACAATGTAGAAGCACTAGGTATTTCATCAGCTGTATCACTATCCCACTCAAAGCTTCTAATAACACTTTCAATTGTTTCATCTATTACATTCGTAGGACTGCTAACAGGATTATTTTCCATGTCGTCAGCACACTTTTCTTGTTGAACGCTTTTGCTTTGTACTTTAAATGATGTACCAGGTTGATCTCTGTTATGAGAGTTAGAGTTATGAGAAACGTTGAGTACCTTTTTTTCTTTTTTTTTGAACAGGAGATGAATAATTAGATGATTCGGAATAATCACTACTTTCGATATAACTTTCCGAAGAATACTCAAACACCTCTTCATCTGAATCTGACAACATATCAATTAGTTCTTGTAGTTTTCTTTGAACTTTTCATAATCACCCATTTTTCTCTATTTCAGTTACTACACGATAACAAGTCAATGCGAACTGAACAAATACACTGATTAGACTGAACTGTGTGACTGCAATATGCAGGTCATATGCAGGTTTATTCTTGCAAATTTGCGAGGCACGTGTGCATCGCATGGCCTCAACTTGACAATTTTATTTCTTAGGCCGCGCGATGCACACTTGCCTCGCATTTCAAAATCATATTTAGAAAAAAAATGGTATATTTAAGAAATGAGTTGTTTTTCACTGCATTTTAAGCATTTTAAACAACAACAAAAATTGGCGTGGAGGAAAGCAAAAATGTTATCATTATGGCGATCAACGTGTTAAAACCCGTCGGTGTAGTACGCGGACCTTTGATGTTGCGTTAATAAGTAATTTTTTTTAAAATCAGTTTCGCCATTCTTTAAGTTCCTCAGTAACTATAATTTAAAAATATTTTAATTATACAGGGTGTCCCACTTTTATGGACTTGATTTATAAAAATATGGAAACGAATATTTTTTTATTTTAAATTTACCTAAAGATTTAGACTGGGCCACGTTATTTGAAGCGGTCTGAGACAAACGATACAACATTTTAAAAATATTTTGAGTTAGGCGTATGTACGTCAATAAAGGTTACCTTTTAAATTATATTGATTTGTACAAGGCGACCAAAAAAGTGTATACAAGTTACATATTTTAAATAGAACACCATCTATTTCATTGTTTTATTGTGATTTACATACAAAGTGAACACATCTTATTTCAATTTTCATAAAATTGAAGGCTCTCAAAAAACACTTCTTAACAACAAAATATGGCTATCCACGATGTCCAAATTCAAGCGTAAATTGTTAGATATCCTATTAAATTTGTTGCTTCAATTTGTTTTACTTAATGATCCGGTTAACATGACCGCACTAATTTCGACCATATTTACAAATAAATAACTTAGTTAACTTAAATAGAACACTATGTATATTTTTGTACTATCAAATAGCAAATTTAATTTACTTTTTAGGAAGTATGAAATTTTCTTTGTTTAACATCAGGAGATGCTATAGTATTGATTTTTTTATAGAATTGTGTTACAAACGATAGAAAATTAAACTGCATAGGCGGCTGAAAAGATCCATATGTTGACAAAATTGGTGAGTAGAAATAAAGTACCTGTTATAAGTTGTTTTGTAATTTCATTAAATGAACGTGCACTTCAAATTTATTAATTATTAATTTGTTGTCTTAGTTGTTTTGTTGTCGGTACGTTTAGTATCACTTTCTTGTGTAATTTAAATGTTATTTTAGTAAGAAATAAACGTGTGTTTTTTTCTCATCCTACGTCTACTAATTTATAAGTATTTAGTATTTTTGACAACTTCATATTGAACAAAATTAAAACAACTCTTAGGTATAGGGAGCCTTTTTGAAATATGGGTTAGTTTCGAGCGTAAAGATAAATAACATATTAATATACAGGGTAACCCATTTAAGTGAACGAAGTTTTAATGTGTGAATATGATAGGAATTAATGTTAGTATATTAAATAAATAAGTGTAAAACAAATTATAACAATAAACGACATAGAATATTGAATGATTTAGATTTAAATTAGGCATAGAGCATCGTTATGAAATATGTGTTCATTTTGTATGTAAATCACATTAAAAAAATAAAATAAAGAGTGTTCCATTTAAAAATATCGAACTTTTATGTACCACACTTTTTGGGTCGCCCTTACAATTTAAAATAATTTAAGAAAGTAGCCTCTATTGACGTACATACGCCCACCTCAAAATATTTTTAAAATGTTGTATGGTTTGTCTACTACAGACAGTCTCAAATAACGTGACCCACCTTGTATGTACACGAGTCTTACTCAGAAAGTAATACTTTTCGAGATATCAAAATAATTATCCATGGTTTTGAAGTTGACATTGGTTATACAGGGTTGTAACTTTAACCAAAACAGGGTTGTAGCTCCAAAGAAAATGTCAAACTTTGTAATTGAAAATGATAAATAAATTGATAAAATCAAATGAAACATCCTGTATATTTTTTCAGACCGATGTAGAATTAAATTCTCTACAAATTTGTCATCTACTACAACTCAACCGTTAGCAGTGGACACTCGTTTTTAATCAAAAATACGCATCAACTCTCATCGAAAAATTAAGTAGGCAATAAAATTCGAACGTCAAAAGTTTAAAATTTGAGTCGGTTATTGTCCTTAAAAACTCACCACTTTGTGCCCATTCCACTTTCCATTTTTTGAGGATCTTAGTTTTTATCGTGGATTGCAACTGTTAGTTTGTTTCTAGAGTTTTTGTGTCCTCGATAGGTTCTATTTTCACAGCGGATAATGAAAATATTAGTCCGATCTTGGGCCAACAAAACGAGAGGTATAGAAACATAGACTGTACCTGGGGTGAATGGAAATTATTACTATTATTATTATTATTATTATTATTATTATTATTATTATTATTATTATTATTATTATTATTATTATTATTATTATTATTTCTTTTAATAAGACATTAATTTGCATGAAATACATGGCAAAGAAGGTTTCATATAGTTTTCAATAATTACCTAAAACAAATTTCGTGTTGTCAGTAATAACAACTAATTACTTATTTTCTGTTTTTTATGCATGTTTAGTTATTATTATTATTACGTAAAATGAACTTTGGGAACTGGTCCTATTATCAGATAATCCATCTACCTTTTGTTGTAAGATACTACATAGTAAAATATAAGTACATAGAGTGAGTTTTTAAAAAAAAATGAATTTGGTTGAATAGTTATCATACACAAAAATTGAATTCTACTATGCGTATATATATATATATACAGGGTGGGCACTACCAACAAAAATTTTATAGCATAAAAACGACAAATAATGTTAGAAATTTTAAGGCATACGTGTGTCAAGATTATTTGAAACCATATTTTAAAAATATTTTTGATTGTACAGGGTGCTCTAGAAACAAGCGCCATATCAAAGTTTGGTTATTTTAAAGGAATTACCCTGTATTTTTTTCTATTTTTGAATTATACAATAAAAATAATGTATGTTCTTTAACATGTCCTTACACCTACTTACTTCTGTTTCTGGGATAAATCGATTTTAATTGATTTGCAGACCCTCAAAAAAATGCAATAACTTTAAGATGAATAAGAACAAACAACTTTGGTTTACACCACCTTACTAAGAGCCTTCAACATCTCTTTTGCAATATTTACTATTATGTTATGATGTACAGGGTGTTGTTAATACTACTGCATAAGACTAACGACTTAAAACTTAAATAACTTGCTTAACCTAAATATAACACCCTACATTTCTGTAGCTTGTTGAAAACTGGAACTAATTACCTTTTAGTCGGTATTAGGGTTACCAACCCCTAACTCTGACAGTTTTCGAGATATTTTAAAATTTAATAGTTTAACAATTTACGATGTACTGGTGTCTAAGTTACCTGTGAAATATCCCTAATATGGCCATTATCTTGCAACTTTCAGTTTTAAATATTTACCTTAAAAATATTTATTTTTTCAGAAAAAATAAACACAAATGTGCTTATGACTAGTATCCCGGGCTCTAAGAGTCAGTCGAATTACGAACACCGGTCACAATTTAGTAATGTTTAACAACAGCAACCGTTATTTGGTACTTAAAAAATCAAACATACTGTAAACATCGACAAACTTTAACTTGTTAACTAAGAATGTAATACAAATCGCTCTAATAGTAGTACGATAATTTCGAAAACCATTATTTTTTTAGAATTTTTTTTAACAAACTAATTAGGATTGTTTTGTTTGTGACAGGTGGGCGTGATTCGACTGACTCTTAGAGCCCGGCATAAGTCATGAGCACATTTCTGTTATTTTGTTCTAAAAAATTTTTAAGGTTAATATTTAAAGTTGGATTGGCCTATACATTAAAAATGTTTGCAAGATAATGTTCATTTTACTGATACCTCACAGGTAACTTAAATTCCAGTAAATTGCAAAATGTTAAACTCCCAAATTTTAAAATATCTCGAAAACTATCAGAGTTAGAGGTTGGTAACCCTAATACCAATTGAAAGGTAACTAGTTCCTGATACCAACAGGCTACAGAAATACAGGGTGCTCCATTTAAGTTAAGAAAGTTATTTAAGTTTTAAGTCGTTAGCGTTATGCTGTAGTATTTAAAACACTCTTTAGATCATAACATAATAGTAAATATTGCAAAAGGGATGTTGAAGGTTCTTAGTATGGTGATGTAAAACAAAATTGCTGGTTCTTATTTGTCTTGAAGTTATGGCATTTTTTGGAGGGTTGCAAATCAGGTAAAATCGATTTATCTCAGAAACGGAAGTAAGTAGTTATAGGAACATGTTAATAAGAGTACATTATTTTTATGCTACAATTCAAAAATAAAAATAAATACCGAGTGTTCCATTTAAAATAACCCAACTTTGATATAGTACGTGTTTCTAGAGCACCCTGTACAATCAAAAATATTTTTAAAATGTGGTTTCAAATAAAATTTCGATATATGTATGCCTTAAAATTTCTTACATTATTTGTCGTTTTAGTGCTACAGAATAATTCCTTGGTAGTCAGCGACCCTGAATATTGGTGGAACCATTATATCTACTCCTCTCGATTGGCTTCCTGTTCTTTGTACTATTACTTCATCGAACATTTGACGAAAATCTGCGTTAAAACGAAAATGGGATAAATGCCAACTCAACAAAAACTTACCAATTTAGAATGACATTGAGAATCCCTCTGCCAAAAAACTTAAATCTTGAAGTCCTATATCGTTGCAGATTCGCAAGTCCTGATTGTTCCACGAACGGATTGCGGCGTTTCCGCAACTTGTCGGTTTTATCTCCGACATCAAAAAAATGCGCGCGAATGCGTTTGCAGGTTTGGACGAATCTAAACAAAACGGCGAATACACTTATGCGGGAGAATTAAATTATTTATTTTTTGTCCTCCCTTTTGTGGGTTTGTTGTGTTTTAGGTAATATTTTGGAGTTTACAGAAGAAAAATGTTTTAAATTAATCAGTGTTTAAGAATGCAAGAAAAACATGATGTCCCTATTAGCATCATTTGGACGGGAAATTTCCAAAATAAAAAAAACCGAAGTAAATTATAATTTTTACTCTTCTTTGTGCGTAAAAATTTGGTTGGCACTATCTTCTTGTTTTCCGCAATTTTCTCTTCTCAATAATAAATATATATGAACTGAAAACTACTGAAAATATATATACACATATAGATACACATTTTCTCGGATGCCGTATAACTGCACAAAAAAGATTAAAGGAGATGGTATAATGCTGCTGCGAAAGAAGTTCTCAGTGATGAAAATATGAGACGTCGTCTAGAATTTGCAAGGCGATATGTGAACGAACCTTTGAAATTTTGGAATCAGTGATTTTTAGCGACGAAAAAACGTTCAATAGCCGCAACGATGGACCACTAAAAGTTTTTAGAATGGAAGGAACTCGTTACGAAAATAATCACATATGTCCTAAAAACGAAGTGGTTATTTTTCTGTGAATGTGTGGGTTGGGTTAGCGCGCGGGGTCCAGGAGTTTGTTGGGTTATCGATGGACGTCTTGATTCTGCTGCGTATTTAGATATTTTGGAAACTATTATGAAACCTTCAGTCGAAGTGTTTTATCCAGACAAAGATTATATTTTCCAACAAGTAAGTATTCTTATTTCACTATACTTTCTCCAAAAATAGTTCGGGATCTGTTGAATTAACATTTTCATAAAGTAAAGGACAACGCCCCTATTCATACTTCGCGGGTTGTGCGCAATTGGATACGAGAAAATAACTTGGAGCTGTTACCCTGGCCAGCAAAAGCCCAGATTTTAACATTATCGAAAATGTTTGGGCTCGAATACTTGCTGTTATCCGAAGACAACAAGGGCCAAATTTTATACCAGTAAACCGTAATGCACTAATTGCAGCCATTGATACCGCATGGGAAACGATTAATATTAATTATATTGATACCTTGATAGCGTCAATGAGCAGACGCCTCCAAGAATGTATCAATAATAATGGAGGTCACACCCATTATTGATTTCTTATATTTATTTATATAGTAATACCTTTATTTAAAAAAAAACGTTTTCATTTAATTTTAAACTATAACTTGGTATCTTAATTATAATTATGTAATAAATTCTTGTCAAAAACTAAATATATACGTTGACAATAAGAATTGCCTTAGTTTTTATTTTAGGTTAGATTTATTTCAAAATAGGTAATAATCAGTCAACCCAAATAACCATGTTTAGTTTTTTGATTTAATTTAAAAGTTATTGCTTGTAGACGTTTTTAAATCAAAATTATTTCTAATTTTATTTTGTAAACATTTCCTAAACAAAATTTTGATTCGATAATTAATCGAGCTATGGTGTTTAATTAGCGATACCTTCAAATATATTCTTTAAAGAAAAAATTAAGTAAGCAACGTAAATTACCTATTTTCTAAAACGTGCTTAGTGTAATGATTCATTCTACAGTCCTTCTATAAGATAACCCCTGCTGAGACTACCTGCTGTTAGAATTGTAAATGATACCCTTAAGCCCGCTTCACAATGTGCAAACTTTTGTTTACAGAAATTGTGGTGTCCAAGTTTTAAATTTCATGAGTGTACCATACAAATAAATAAATAAATTTCAAAAAAACAAAACACGTCAATTTTAATATCGAGTGGGACAATTTTTGACATATTAATGACAGTTGTGGAATCAACCCCCCATCCTTCACAGATCACCTTCAAGTATTTTTAAATATTACTAGGTCATTTTTTAGGAAATTTAATAAAATTTTAGTGGCTTACTTAGTCTTTTATTTTTGACCAAAAATGATAAAACAAATGATAATAGTTGACGTTGTCAGGGGCGATTTTGACGTTTTAATTAATTTTTTTAAATTCGTGTTGTTATTAACAATTCTTTTAAATGATAGTATTTAAACGCAAAGTAAAGGATCCTAGATGAATTGGCTAATATTGAAGTACTTGGACAGTTTGTCATAAATCCTTCAATATCTACTCGTGAGGCTGCTTCTATCGTAAGAACATTAAAACATAACAAAATGAACATTGTTTCAAAACTTGGACATGATGATCCAAGCTGTTGAATTGAGTTTTGTGAAACATCACCGAACCAATTACTGCAAACCCTCTACTTGTAAGAACCATTTGTTTCAGAGATGATTGTACATTTGATTTAAATGGGCACGCTAATAAACAAAATTGTCGGTGTTGGAGGTATGTGAATCCCCACATTTTTTGACTGGTGAATTTTATCTTGAACTGCTGGAAAATGTTATCGATCCGTTAATTGTTTAAGAGTTAAAAAACCAAAGGGGAGTCAACGGAAATCAATTTTTAAACACAGATTTCCAATAAAATCTAGCACCTTGTATATTTTACAATTAAATAGACCCACGCAAGTAATTTTAGTAGGTATAGATAAATAATGTCCGACAAATGGAGGTTTAATTTCGATGATCGCAACTACCCTGCTGATGTTTAATATTATGCTTTGTGTGTTAAATTGTTTGAATTTATCATTTATCTCATTTACTAGAAAGTATCGTCAGTGCGTCTTTTTTAATGTAATATTTATATGTGCCTTTGCTTAGTAACTAATTTCTAATCACCTTCCTAATCTCAAAACAATAGTATTTTTTATCGACAGTTGGAATCATTCGATGTCTTGTCAATATTCAAATATTAATCTGGCAATATTCTAAATACTGAAACGATTGAAATAATTGTAACAAATACAAGATTTGCACCACAAATCTAAATTGTGTAACGTAAAATGGTACGTTGCTACCTTCTTCGTTATTGAGAATTTTACAAAATGTTTACATAATGTAGCTTATATTGGTTTTAGTGAATCAAGAAATCAAGAATTTATTTTATTAATCGTTTGAAGCAAGCGCAAATCTAACTCAATTTTTTTTATAATACGCTTACAATAAGTTGAATCCATTACTGCACTTATTCTCGGTTTGAAAGTTCTTAAGATGAAAACATTGAAACATTTGACGTATTTCAAATAAAGCTAAAAGAAAAGTACAACCTTTCATTTTCCACTTACAATTCTTTTTCTCGTCGAAGAGAAATAAACTCGGATATTGACGAAATTGAAATCAATTTTCCACAATCCCTGGCCAGCGAGACAAGCAAATCCAGTTCAGCGAATACGTCGCCTAATATAATAAAACTACACGACTTTTTATATATTTTTGATATGTGAAAACGGTACGTATGCGGGAAAAAAGGTAGTCTTTTTCATATATTTTTTTTATGCATTTAGTCGAAACAATTCCGATGTTTTTGTCGCGCTAAACTTTGCATTTGAATATCAAGAGGCTTGATCATCTCTTGTTCCGACCTTCTGCTTTAGAATCAGTGAACCATTCACTATGTAATTCGCAATCGCATTCAGAGAGCCCGCGCAAACAAGAAGAAAAGCTCGCGTGAAAACAAAATGGAAATCGTGTTTATTTTCAGTAAAATTGTCGAACCAGTTCACTTCAATTCCCAAAGGTTTTCATCAATTTTATTGTGACTTAAAACAATTTTATTCGACAGGAAAATATTTTAAAACGCATAAAAGTTTATGAGTTTGCATTTAAAAAAAAGATAGATAGGATAATGGTTTCGGTAAATATTGCTTACGCATTAGGTTATTTAAAAGCAATAACAGGTTAGGTTAAGATTCTTTTCTTGTAATCTTCTAGCTTTCACGAAAAGAAATCCAATAAAAAGAACAAGAAAGGATAAAGTTGAAACAAATTGGAAATGACAGCAAGCTTTTTATTTCCATCTGCGATTTTTTATGGAAGGGCGATTGAAAAATAATTTTCAATAAAACCGTCAGGAACAAATGGCCTATCTTAAAAATATTACTTCCGAAATCTATAAACTCAATCGCAATGTTCGTTATGTACTAACGGCCAAAAAAGTCTCAAGAGTAACACTTGAAACAAGAATATATAATTAAAAATAAAAATTTATTGCATCATCAACCATTAACGTACACTTCATGTAAAATTTATAACAGATTAATTTCATTTTTCGCTTTTTACGCAAAAAAATCGTCTAAAATTAATTACATTAATTTTGTATAAAGGCATTGTAAATCAGGATTAAAGTCAAAAAGGCCTGTCACCACAAGATATCATACAAACTGGAGTTCAAATAATGTTTCACTGTCTCGTTTTAATATTCTACACCTTTCCAAATTTGTATCAGCCATTTAAAATGAGACCAACAAAGCCACGTTACGCAAATTTTATAAAATTACTGGAAACTCGCTATAGTTATTTGAATGCAAATTAAGTCCCGAGGCAATTATTCACTGGATTTAACGCTCATACTCTTTCTAAAGGATTATGCAAGCAGTTTATAAAGGTTTACAACGCAGGTGATGAATTTTCACTGCAATCTCTTTCGTTTTGCATTAAACTCTTGTTCAATTAAATCACGGCATTAATGAACTATTTATTTGTTTTATTTAACATTTGGTTTTTGTGTTAGATTAAGTATTTAATTTAGTCTTTAACGCGGTTTTGTGCTAATTGAGCCAAATTTGGTAAGACTTGCGTCACCGAGCCAAGGTTGGAGACATCCGCAATTCTATAGCCACAAACTCAATTTGCATCGAGTATATAGACGATAGAATGTGCACTTGAAATCTCTTTAGAAATGCACATTCGACTGAAACCGAACTTTGCAAAAATATACACTGGATTCGAAATTATTTTATATCGAACTTTTAAATTTTCAACTTTACATTCTAATGCTGTGTTGCTCTATGCATTTAAGAGGAATAAAAATACTTTTCAGTTCGTTTAACTAATTTTAAAGAACCTTTTTGTTGGGATCATTCTTATATCGTGCTCAATTCGAATGGTCTTATATTGTGAAGAAAAGTTAATGGTTTTCGTAATGTTGCAGTTATTGGTTTTCTACATTTTCTTTCTTATTTAATTCAAAAATTATTATAATCTTCCGGGCTGCGCTTATAACAAAAACCGTTAATGGTTGCATTATTAGAACTTTGAAATGCAATAGTTGACTATTTAACTTTTACAGTACTATATAGCATTCCTTACAAAATTACATAAAAGATGTTAAGTAATAAAACTTTTGCATGTCATAATTTATTTATTTGTTTATTTATTTGAATAAAGAGGTTGTATACAGGATAAACTCAAAATTTACAAAATATAATAAACTTTGTAATACTAAAAGCAAAAGAAGTTGGAGAGAAGAGAGAAGGAAAAAGAAAACGGAAAGATCTACACAATATTCAAATTTTTTTTCTAAATAATGCGTAACTAGCATTAAATATATCAATTCTAATTGCTACATTTTGATTATAAGTAGAACATAGGTGAGGAATTGGTGAATATTGACATATTGTTCTTGTCCGAGGTAGTGAGAATACCTGGTAGGTACCGGTATTATGAGAAGAAACATTAAATAGTATTGAAGACAACAAATTAGAGTTATCATATAGACTATTTTCAATATTATATAAAAACTAAGATGTCATTTCGAATTCTAATTGATGAAAGTGCTATAAATTTGAAGTGAGCACAAACCAGTATATAGTTTGTGTATTTAACACCAAATGAGTAACATAGAAAGTTAAGAAAAAACTTTTTCTACCTTTTAGATTCGGTCGATATATATATATATATATATATATATATATATATATATATATATATATATTAGCAACTTTGCCGACAGGTATGTAAAGCAGTTGCATAGTCGATTCTTCAATAATTATAGCCAACATAACAGTTGGCAAGTATAAAAATTTCGAATCGCCTGTAGTAAAGTACGCAAGAGGTTGTACAATAGCAAACAAACACTGAGAATCACCCGACAGCTGTTTCGTCCTTTTGGGACTCATCGGGAGTGTAATAATTATTAAATAATTACAACGTTTCGCCACGTTAACACGCAGCTTTTTCAAGTAATTAATAAATAACAATTTTAGTTTCTATGCGATTTTGACCTTGAACGTGTCGCTGGACCAGAGTAACCAATAGCATTACGTATCGGTATCATGGTAATGTTGCTTTGTATATTTTGTTGTACTAATTGTTGGATATTTGGAGATCTTTTATCTTGAGGTAAAGTTAATAACGGTTTCCAAGTGTTAGGTAAACCTTTTCTATCATCTCGTTTATTAATGCAACTAGGACGTCTTTCTATCTCGATTTAAAATAATATTCATCCACAAATTAAAATTTACTACAGAAGTAGAAGTTAACGGAAAACTACCTTTTCTTGACGTGTTACTAATTAGGAAACCAGACGGAAGTTTAGGACATACAGTGTATAGAAAACAAACTCATACCAATAGATACCTACATGCTAATTTACATCATCATCCACAACATTTAAATTCTGTTTTAAAACCTTATTAATTAGATCTGCTAGACTAACAGACAGCGACCATATACACGAAGAAATGAATCTTCTGAATCAAGCTTTTGAACAAAATGGTTTTTCACGTCATCATGTTATGAAAGCGAAAAGGATGAAACAAAGAAGTGACGAGGAAGTTAACGATAAAAGTACGTTTACTGTATCAATCCCGTACTTTAAAGGTACTACAGAGAAGATAAATAACATTCTACAGAAACACAACATACGAGTAGTTTCTGTACCTGTTAATAAAGTTAAGTCTTTCCTCCGTTCTCCTAAAGATATTATTCCTTTAGAAAATTAAGGCATTTACAAAATTCCTTGCGGAGGATGTAACATCTCTTACGTTGGACAAACCAATCGACGTATTTCTGCGACAAGAGAAGAACACAAAGTAGCAGTCCGAAAAGGATGTTTAACTTATTCTCTAGCTGAACATCATCACCAAACAGGACATAAAATCGATTTTGAAAATACAAGAATGCTAGGAAGAGAAAAATATTTATGTAACCGCCTCATTAGAGAACAAATCGAGATAGAAAGTCGTCCTAGTTGCATTAATAAACGAGATAATGGAAAAGGTTTACCTAACACTTGAAAACCGTTATTAACTTTACCTCAGGATAGAAGATCTCCAAATATCCAACAAGTAGTACAACAAAATATGCAAAGCAACATAACCATGATACCGATACGTAATGCTATTGGTTACTCTGGTCCAGCGACACGATCAAAATCAAAATCGCATAGAAACTAAAATTGTTATTTATTTATTACTTGAAAAAACTGCGTGTTAGCGTGGCAAAACGTTGTAATTATTTAATAATTATTACACGTGTTTAAACCCCAAAGATTTTTATTACAAACATGTTTACACGTGAAAGAATAAAGCATTATTATATATATATAAATATAGATAATGCGGGTTTCAAACAGACAAAGAATAATTTAATTTACTGAATACCTAGGCATAATATAATGATTTCCAAGCTTTTTAGAGAGTGAAATCCTTAAGTAGAGCCAAAAATATACAACCTAAAACCGGAATGCGTTATTAGTAATTTTATCCACAAATAAAAGCTTGGAGTCAAAAACTATGCTTAAATCTTTTATATGATGAACTCTAGTTAGCGTATCATTATTTAGTTTATTATCACTATGAACATAATTACGTTTTACGTGTGAATGTAATTGTGTTACATTTAGTTGCGTTTAAAGTTAGTTTATTTTTAATGCAGTAGGATGTTAGCCGATTTAAATCATCTTGCAGACGAAAAGAGTTTATGGTGTTAGATATGACGCAAAACACTTTTAAGTCATCTGCATACAGCAAGAATTTGAAGTGAATAAAACAATTGCTAATATCATTTAAATAAATGTTGAACAGTAAAGGCCCTAAAAGTGATCCTTGTGGCACCCCAGATGGTATGAATATATAATTAGAACATAGTGCAGTAAATAGAGATATATTTTTGACAAAATAATAGTAGATACCGCCTGCGCCATGTAATTGTAAATAGTATAAAGTACCTATATTGATGTTTTATATCGAAAATGAATTGTCATTATATAGTTAATTAACATTTATATGCAAAGAAACGTGTTTTTTTTTCAACTTTTTTTTCCTGAGTGAAAAGTAACAAACCAATGTTAATGGTGTAAAAAGGAAAGTTATAGAAGATAAAAATACGAATAAAATAAGCACCAATTGGACTCAATCAGGTAATAACTTTCCAAGAAAAATCGGAAAAAAGTGAAATATTTGTGTTTTTTTTTAAATTCGTAGATCCGTCATTTTTGAGATGTAGCATAAATATTTCAGAAAATAAGAGGTAATGATACGTACTTAGTGTTTGCAAAACCCTGCAACTGTCGGGCAATTACTTTAAGCACAATTGCGATTTAAATTTTTTAAAGCAATATATTCAATTGAGGCTGAATTCTCGTGTGATTATCTAATTGTCAAAAATAAAAAAATATTGTAAAGTTGAAATAGAAAGAAACAAAACGTATATCCTGATTTTTTGATATAATGATATTTAACACGCAAAAAATGCATGCAAAGATGACTGAAAATGGCCGAGTGAGAGAAAACGGAAAAGTAGTGCGAGTACCCGTCCGCAGCGCGCTTATATAAATCTCAATCCTTTCAAACGGCGCTAGCGGGCGGTACCCCACTACCCCACATTGTCAGTCATCTTTGCATGCATTTTTTGGGTGTTAAATATCATTTTATCGAAAAATGAGAATACTACATTTTTGTTCCTTTCTATTTCAACTTTACACATATTTTTTATTTTTGACAATTGTGCATAAACTAATTGCCCGACAATTGCAGGGTTTTGCACATACTAAGTATGTATCATTACTCCTATTTCCTGAAAGATTTACGCTAAATCCAAATATTTTACTTTTTCCGATTTTTTTGGAAAGTTATTACCTGATTGAGTCCAATTGGTGTTCATTTTATTTGTATTTTTATCTTCTATAACTTTTCTTTTTACACCATTAACATTGGTTTATTACTTTTCACTCAGGAAAAAAAAAAGTTAAAAAACACGTTTCTTTGCATATAAATGTTAATTAACTATATAATTACAATTCATTTTCGGTATGAAACATAAATATATGGTACTTTATACTGTTTACAATTACATGGCGCAGGCGGTATTCTACTATTATTTTTGTCAAAAATTTACTGATTATTTGCTCTATTGACTGGGGTAATTTATAACGACTGCTTGACTGCGATTTTCTACATATGAAATAAACCAGCGATAAAGATTCCCATTTTCAATAATTTGCGTTTAAGAACATCATGATTAGTTTTGTCCAAGCTTTAGAAGTCCGTATATAAATAAATTGACTTGAGTACCATTGTCCATGTGAGATTACTAATAAAATTAGTGTATTCAAGTAAATTAGTTTCCACCGAGCTACATTTTATAAAACCATGCTGTTCTGGTAAAAGAAGGTGTTTAAGTGAGAACTGAATTTTAGATAAGATAAGTTTTTTCAAATAATTTAGCAAATTAGGGACTGAATTGAAATTGGTCTGTAGTTTTTAACGTTCGATTTATTACCATTTTTAAAAATTGGTGTTACATGAGAAGTTTTCCAGACACTAGGAAAAATTCCGGTTGTGAGAGAAGAATTATAGATTAACAATAGTGGTAATGTCAAAGATGTAGCACAGCTTTTTATAAATATTGGTGGTATACTGTCTGGTCCATGACCCTTATTAATGTTTATATGAGATAATGCATTAAAAACTTGAAGTTCTGTAAGTCCAATAGAATTAATATTTGTTTCTGTTAAGTACAAATTCTCGTTTAAAGGTTGACTAATTGAAGGAGCAGTAAAGTTAGCTGAAAAATAATCATTGAATAAATTTGGTATATCAAGATGATGCAAAGCTGTGGTATTATTAAATGTAACAAGAAAGAAATCTTTTGTCTGCTGGTTTTTAAATTTAATGAAACTCCAAAAATGTCTAGGAATGTTAGAAATATTGCTTTCAGCTTTTATTAAATGGTTTTATAATCGCGAAAATCAGGAGTTTAGATCTGCGGCGCAACTGACTAAAATTTAAGTAATCCAATTGATTATGGTACTTTTTCCATTTTATGATAAATATTAATTTTTCTTTCACTAAATTTATTGACTCTTTGGAAAACCAAACTGGAAATTTTTTATTGGCTGCTTTAGTCTTGGGAATATATTTAGTAAAAATAAAATAAGATTACGCAGATAAACCCGATTGTATTAATGAAGCAGTTAACAAGATTAATGCAGATTTGGACAGTTTGCTTCAAATATCTCGTAGACATTCTTTAAAATTAAACTCCGTTGAAATCATGTGCACTAGTACCTGGGCAAAACTATCGCAGTTACTAAAATTCCAGATATCAAAATTGATAATACAGTTATACCTTTTGTTGACACTGCAAAAATTTAGGAGTGTTCTTCGCATAAATCTCTAGGTTTCAAACACCATATTGGCTTAAATGTATTCAAAAGCATACGCTAGTATAAAATTAATTTATCCGCATCGGTTCTATCTTAGTAAAAAATTAAAATAATGCTGTGTGATACACTAGTGCTGTCACAATTTCTCCTATTGTGCTCCTGTATATGGGCCATGCTTAGATGTTGAGACATCGCAGCGTATCAACGTGTTCAGAACATTTGTTTAAGATTAATTTATGGACTATCAAAATCTCAACGCATTTCGCACAAGTTGGTCGATGCTCATTGGTTTCTATGAAAGATAGGCTAGATTTGCAATCGGTAACTCTGTATCACAAAATAATAACTGAGAAACAATCTCCATATTTATATAATAAAATCAGGTTTCGAACAGATGTTCATCCATTTAAACCTACGACATAGGGGCTTGATAACCATACCACAACATAGTACATCATTATTTAAACGATGTTTCTCTTATAATGTAGTAAATCTGTACAACGGTGTCCCTCCGTCTTATAAACAGTTGGAAATCGGTCAATCAATTTAGAAACGACTTTTTTCTCGTTTATTCGCTCTGAAAACCCAAGAATAATGAAACTAATTGGTTCTATAATTTTATAATTTTATTATTTTAAATTTTGTTGGTGTCCAGGTTTTTCATTCCACTTTGATACTATTTTTGTACCTTATGTTATTTTGATATTTTAATTTCATGGGGAGAGTGGAAGAGCAGCTTTGTCTGAACTCTCTCCTATTTTATAATATTGTAATTATTTGTATTAAATTCTTAGTTTTGTGTAAAAATAAATACATTTATTATTATTATTATTGTTATTGATGCAGTTGTTGATAATATAATAAAGTATTTAATGATTTATTAGGGTAATTCTTTTCTAACAAATCGACCCAATTTATAGTTGATATACTTTTGAAATTATAAAAAATGATTATTATTTTCTAAAAGTACATTCTCTAGTATTAACAGAAATATTGAAGATATAGATGGATGATGATTATAAATAGTAATCAATGGGGTAATAATAACATTATTATGTAATTTCATTACAATGACTCGTAGTACCGCACCTAATAAGATTCAAAAAAGACAATTTCATCAATTTAACTGTAAATATATTATAACTATTATAAAGAACAAATGCGGAGTAGAACAAAAAAATTATTATATTAATACTAATTGTCTTTATTTCTCTTAAATGTGTTTTCTTTTTTTTCAAAATTTTATCTTCTGCATTGGTGTATAGATTCTGAAATTTTCTTCTTTCAGCTTGTCAAATGTTTTTCTTTTTAACAACTTTATACTTACATTATATAAATTACCATAAAAACTGCAAAAAAAGACGCAGATGATGGCAAAAAAAGTGTTCGATACATTCTTCATTCCGTGATAAATTAAAAAATATAACCAAGGACGAAACCAAATCGTTTCGTAGATTTATACAGAAGATAAAAAAATGATGGTTAATGTTTGGTCTGAATGTTACTATACTTTACAAACGATTCTGGCATTACTTAAATTTTGCTATTAGGTAAAATAATTCCAAAAACTAAGCTTTTCTATCACATTTTTTCTAAGGGTACTTGTCAGTTTCTCTATCAAAATTTATTTAAAAGTAGGTTACTGATTTACTCGCCTAAAATCGACAATAAATGAATTAAAAACATCCTGGAGTATCATGGTAGAAATAGTTGCGACCCATTTAACCTAAAATTAAGTAAACCCAGTAAACCGTGGTAAACCCAACTTTAAATCAAACACTGAAGTGCGCCTCATTTGCAGCAAACAATTAAAATAACCTGACATGTTACGACGCAGCGGAAGAAATCCCGACATTCATTTTGGTTAAAAGTATTTTTTTTCGAATTACCGTGTGTTCCCATGTTAACATGGTTCAATACTTAATAGGGAAAATCGTTTTTTAATAGATGGCGTTAAAATAGGCAAACATTTTATCCGCACTCAGATAAAAACAAGTGGGAATTTTAAAACCACCATAAAGCTCTTACTTTTGAATATTATCTAAAATACCTATTAACAAGTTTAATTGATTTTGAAAATATGATTGTAATGTTTTTATATTTGGAATACGTGTTAGGGACATATTTTTAACACGTTTATTGTACGTAACACGCACACGCTGTATTTCAATAGTTATCTGCACGAGAATTTGTATAATATTTTTTGGCCGACGATCATCATCAAAAAATAAAAAAAAAAGAAGAAAATTATTTTTACTGATTTTAAGTAGGACTGACTGTGTAACCATTTTGACATACACCACCTAATATTTCCCAATTCACTTGTTCAAGTGACGTATAGATGGCGCTATCAATATCATAATAAATACAAAAATTAAATGCGTCCTTATACTGTACATTATTGTGTCAAGTATGGTTTAAAATCAATTATCGGATATTATACTTAGTTTATTTTAAAACGTTTCCAAACAGCAGATAAATCAACCACGACTTTACCGCATAGGAACCGTACTTTACCGCATAGTAGCCATATTTTACCGCATCGTGTGTAAAAATCAAGTTTCAAGACAAGTATGAACAACAGAAAAATATGCTTTACAGTTCAGGAGGCCAAAGAAACTATTTTTACCAATGTAATCAAACTTAACTTTTGTGGTTAATTTAGTATACAGGAGTACTTTGAATAAAATTGGTGAAGCCAAAAAGCATTTTCAATAAACTTTTTCAAATATTTGAATTTTTATTTAAATAAATGATGTTTTTAATTCAATTGTATACAACTTTCCTTGAAATAATTTATTGTAAAAATATGTTAGCTTATTTGTTTGAAAACAACACAAGTTAGAGCATGACCACTGTATATAATTTTTATAAAACTTTTAAGGATCGTTGAAATTTTTTTCAAAATTTCCCCCTTCAGTAGTAAACAATAAATGCTTCGCCATTCGATTTGTTATTAAACTCATTCATTTAACAAAATTAGTTTAATGTAATCAACATGTTTTTTAACGTTAAAGTTTTTTAAACGAACCTCTATTATTCTCTTTAATTGTTCAAAAGAGTTTTAAAAGGATAGCTCTAGTAACTAGCATTGTTCCCGTTAATTTTGAAACCAATCACAAGGGTTTACTTTTAATTGGCAAAGTAAATAGCAACTAAATTTTCTAAAGTGAATTTACTTTCAAAGTTAATTAATTTTTTAATTGCGAAGGTGATCAATACCGCCACCATTCTAGCCAAAAATTTTCAATCAGGCGATGGTTAAAATATATGTATCTAATAACGCTATATAGATACAGAGAAGCAAGTTTATCTGACATAAATCCCTCAGGATTTAGCTGTTTTCAAACTTAGTCAGCTGATGTAGAATTTGAAAATGTCATCAACACTACAACTTCGTGTTTCATCAAGTCGGCTAACTACAACAAATTGAACTACGAACTTCACGAACTTCTAACTACGTTCCGGTGTCGTTTGCGGAAACATCGAAACAATTTAATTACTGTTTCTTTTATTGGCAGCTGCTTTGTTAAAACCTTGTCCGTGCCGAATTTCAAAAGAACTTCTCGACGCAAAGATAAATCTTTCTTTTTTCCAATTTTAGTGGCCGGCTTAAATTACATTCAATTAAATCATGTCTGGGGTTCAAAGAAAGGTTAACGTGTAGATGTACGTCTTTCATCTACTTGTCTTAGATCAAATTTGTTTTCCACCCACTTAATTCCAAGTTCTAGTTCTACGTGCCACCTCATTATTCATAAGTCCTCGTTCCTCCCAATCACTTCGCTTATGTCGACGTACAACCACACTATATTTATCATATTTAAGTTTATGTGGTTTTAACGTCACTTTGACATATACCTTCCTTCCTGTTATATATACAATCCCAAAATTTATTTTCAAAATAAAATCTGATTTCATCTTACTTATAAAGTTAATTAAAGAAATTGATTAAAGACAAACGTAAAATAATTTTTAATGCATTTTCTTTTAAATTTTTTTAATTATATTTTAATTAGAAAATTTTGTTACAATTTAAATTTAAAATATTTTACAACTAGCGTTCTACGTGCACTCTTAAGCAAAG
>JALBCR010004048.1:0-56355 GCA_030710515.1 Abscondita cerata | reverse complement strand
TTAGTTACGTATTGCTAATAACTTTTTCGTAAAATTAATATGTTGCCAACTTAGGAAATTATTAATTTCGGATTATACTACCACCACTTTCTAATTCGGATTAATGGATATTCGGATTAGCAAGGTTGCGCTGTAGTTATACATTTATTTTCTTTTTTGTTTAATATAATTATCTTTTTGTCGTTATTAGTAGAGAATATTAAAGCATTCTTTTCTTTAGACCCTGCAAATTTTTCATCAATTATTTTATTTAATTGAAAATCGGTTTAAATGATATTACATTACATTTGTTCTGACTTCTTAACTATATCTGATGTTTGGTGGTATATAAATATGTCAGAATCATTATTTAATTACAATTATAATAATGTTCTTTAAGTGTTGTCTTTATTTTATTTTTTTATCTTTAATCTAATAAATACAATACCTACACTGGAACGTAAAATGAATGAAAAAAAAAGTTGTTCTAAAATAAAATTAGCATTCGCTTAAAAATAACGATAATGTTATAGCGAATAAACTATTAATTAAATTTTTAGTTTATTCATTTTTTAGGGCACTCATATTTTAGTGTTAGAAAGACCCTTGTAAAAGTGTAAAGTAAGCCATTAAAAATTCTGCAATGCGGTGCCGATCTGGGGGTAACTCTGAGGCTGGAAAAGATCATTAGAGGGTGGCTGTATGATAACCTACTTGACAATAGACAGGAAATATCGTTACACGGAGAAATGATATGTATGATGCGTTTATTATATAAATGTGCTACCCCAAAAACGAGGCAAAATTGAGATTGCATTAGATGTTACTTCGAACTAAAAAAATATTTATCTCTTTTAGTTGAAAATTAGATTCTGCTGTAGAAGGTAATTTGTGCAAAGTATTTGTAACGTTTTTACGTTCAAATGGAAGAAAAGAAAATAAAGGATATTATCTTAAAAAGGTTCCCGATGGTAGATTTGCGATAACCATTGTGAGATTCTAAAAGTTTTTAATTTGAACGAGACTAACTTTAATTACATCTGATTGCGATCTCGTTTTATTTCGAATAATTCTATGTCTTACTTATCGCAATTCTTTCAAGAAGCTTTTATTTATATGTGACACTCGTATACTTTCGATTTTGCCTTTATTAACACCGTTAATCACAGCAAATCTTCAAAAGTTTATGAAACGTTCAGGATGACTAAATGCTGCTTTCAATATTGTCTTACTATCATATTTGTATTTTATAATTTTTTGTTATTCAGCATCAGATGCAAATACAGATGCGGATAACTCAGACAGCATACAAACTAATTCCATTAATTATTCTTACTTAACGCAAAAAATAAAATTGCGTTTAGAGAAAAAGAAATTGAATTAAAACATTGCAAGACTACGATATTTAATTATTTATCAATTCTGCTTTAATGCACTATCTCGTGTGCACCATTAAGGAGCTGTCAAAAACAGAGAAATTCATTTTCGTATTCTTTGCTTTAATTCCTTTTTTATCAGCAGAGCTGCATTCATTTGCCGCCCTATCTGGGTTTTTTTTCAAGTTCCCTGTACTCTTCCTAATACTCACCACTCGTTTTCGTATAATTAAATGTAAAAATTCTAATAAGATTCAAGTTGAAGACGAAAAAAACCTTATTCATATTTAACGATTTCTGCATTTATCATTTCGAATGCATTTAATCTGTAGTTTATTGGGTACATGACCGCATAATAAAAAAGAAATTATTTTTGTGTATTTAATGAAGCGCCAAGGTTGGAATTTTCTTTTTTTTAATATATTTTTCCGGAAATGTAATTAAAAGCTATAAATTCAAGGAATCCCCAAAAGGTGTGAAGACTAACAAACGAAAGTAATTTTGAAGCGCTTAAAAATTTCATACGTAAGGTACACATCGCACGATACAAACATCTACAATTACAACGCAACAAACAAGTAGATTAAATTACAAAACAAGATTTTGCGAAACGATTAGAAATTGGATATCCAAAATTATAGTTTGTATGATAATCAAGGGAGTTAAATGACACAAAAAAAAATTTTTCGTGCACACTTCGTTTACATGTATGTTAGTGTAATTTTCTGGTTTTGCAACTTCAGATAGACACAAATAAAAATATTGAATATGTTATTGGAATTTAACTATTTCGATTTTCAATTTCAATCACCACTGTTACAACTGTTGTTTGAGTTTTCAAAATAGATATGTGAATGACGAAAAGTAGATTGCTTTATCACCTACTTTGATTATGAAAAATATCAGCATTTACAAGGTAAGTAATAGTACAGTCTTTAGCGTTTATAATGGCTCGGTTTACAGCAAGTACACAAATTAGTCGTTCCTCTTTAATCAGGAATTTTCACATGAAAATTTCAGGAAAGTTGTTTGGTACCAAGACATAAACGATACGTTTCCTAAAAACTCGAAAAATGATCATAAACTTAAATAAATCACGATATGAATTTAAATAAAACGCCGCCATCGCCATTGTTTTCAGAACGCTCCAACATTGGTTTCGCCGCTCATGACGTCACAAGCTAGGAAACAAAGCAACACGTGTACGTTCTACACACAGCGGTAATAGCGGAAAGTGAATAAAGCGTATTTTTGCGAACAGGATGACCAGTAAATTACCTTACAAATATTGTTTAGTTCTGATGTGTACCAATACAACCGTTACAACTCCAAATAAAATATTTTTAATGGTGCCTCGACAGCTCGTCGCGCGTAAAAATGGTGGACTGGTATGAAAAGGATTACAAAAAATATCCTCCACTGTCTCTAAAAACATTTTTACACTGCTGCAAAGATCATTTTAACGTATTAATATAAGTATTAATAGCAAATCTTTAATTAAAACTTTCTGATAAACACCTCACTGGAGGTTACGTTAAATCTAACCCTGATTTTCCAATTATTGTCTTAATTCAAGACTAGTGTTTCATAAGATTTAGCGGTTTGTTTTGATTTTTGGAATTCTTACTGACTTGCAAGAAAAATTTAGCACGTTTGTAAATATAGCGACTCAATTATAATAAATGCTTATTTTCATACTGCAGATTGAGGAAGATATGGAGAAGTATTGGCAGTACAAAATAATGGGAAAAGTAACAAGACACTACCTAAAGAAGAATGTTATACCGCATAAATTTGATTGTCAAAAAAGCAATATACCAAATAAGTCCTACTACTCCAAAAAGAAGACGGAGGAAGCTGGTGAAGCAAGCAGAGGAATGGGCTGGAGTATCATCATCGCCCTCATTATTGCAAGAGAATGCAGCTTCGACTGAAGAAGGTCATTCTTGTCGGAATATTCAAATGGAAGCTACTAGTGGTGAATAGTTACTACCATCAACAGCAACCAGTGAAGTTAGTAGAATCTCGTGTAATATTAATGTTTTAAATGAAAAAGAAGGTGAAAGTGGATACTGACCGTCCTACCGTAGCAAATCTACTATGACAGTTACTCTAGGCAAGACAGTTGCTTTATCTCCGTTTGATAATCCGTTTATAAATCAGACCACTTCTCGATTTGAAAAAATTAATTTGTTAGTGAAACCTAGAAGAACTTTTTATCTACTTTCAGAACAAAGCTCATCATCAGAATTCAATGAAAGTGAAGAAAGTGCTTATAAAGAAACCGAAAATAATTCTGGATGAGATAGTTGCTCTCAAGAAGAAAATGAACTAAAGGACGAATTCAAAACATTAATGCTAAAGGTCTCAGAAACTGCGATCCCTTGTTATCCACAAAACTTAAAGTTCCAGTCTGTCATAATTTTTTAGTTCTTCGAAAAATTCGGTTAAATCAACCGATTAGTTTACTAAAAATAACCTTTCAACAACAACAGCCAGCAGAATATTTTCCAACGTAATTAGAAAATTGTCCTCTTTAATATAACAATTAATCGTGTGGCCCTCTAGAAAACAAATTCGGTTACATTTGTCTATACCGTTTCGTGCAAGATACATGAATGTATTTGCTATTATAGATTGCTTGGAAATCGAATTTGAAAGGCCCAGTTTAAGTATTGTAAATGTAACACCTTAAAATTGTTTATTTCATGTACTCTTGATGGACTAGTCAATTTTGTTTCGGAAAGTTTTGGAGGTAGAGCTTTTGATGAAACTATCTTTAAAGAATGTGGTTTTTTAAATAAAGTGGAAGCAGGAACGGCCATAATGGCAGATAGAGGATTTAAAACATACATACACTATCTTGAAGCTCAAGGTCCTAAGCTTATTCGACCCCCTTCAGTTAGTACTTCTGAAAAAAATCAAGCTTCAGAAGTTAAATTAACTAAGCTGCACTTTGGATACACATCGAAAGATTCATTGGACGCCTTCGTGAGTTTGATATGCTGCTACCTCATGCTTGTGTAGATAATCATCTAGTTTCAATAATGGATCATGTAATAATTATAGCTTGTGGAATCACACCTTTACAAGACCATTTAGTAAAGCTTCAGATGTAGAATGAATACTTTTTCATTAGTTCCTATAGTTGCTTTGTTGTGTATTTGTCGATATTTTAAAAGACGTTTTAAGAGAAAGCCAACAAAATCCATATAAATGTCATAGATTACATATATTAAGAATACACTGCAAACACTCATTTAGTTAGTATGTAGTTAATAGTTTGCTTTTAATTTTGGAAAAACCAGCTTCCTTCCTAAATAACATGCACTTTGACATAAATCCAAGCAATAGTTTTCATTATACCTAATCTACATAAACTATAATGACATTTTTTGAATTTTCAAAGTTACTGGCAGCCACACAAAAAATAGCACGTTTCTATTTATTTCACAGTTATTAACCACATATTGATTAACTGCTTTGTCAGAGGAAGGGCACTTAACTTCCACAACATATGAGTCAGAAATGCCATCTGGCGATGCTCTTAAAACCGGATATTGTGAAGACAACATTAGTCCGCACTTATTTATTCTTTTTTTAATTTTCTTCTGCACTACATTAATAACTTTACTCTCTTGTATACGACCCTTTTTTATTGCAACACTGTCTTTTAGTTTCCGCGCACCAAACAAACTTTCAACCAGAGTTCCGTTCAATGTCTTGAAGTGCTGAGCTTCATATGCCTTTGACGCTGTAATCCGACAGTATCGAAGCTCATGCCAAAGTGGAGATATAGCTTGTTCTCGGGTATTTTCCTCAGTGATCGAGTATATTGGTATGCTACGTTTACAAAAGTGCATAAAATTGTCAACATTGGGCACTTCAATTATTTTCAGACTTACGAAATAACTTTCACACATGTAATGCAGTGAAAGTTTTTCTGAAGAGCCAAACTGTTTGTAATCTTTCCCCAATATACTTTCAGTTTGATTTAATTTTTGGCTTAAGCTTATTGCAGTCTGCAGAAACAAATTATTCCTCGAGGTGATTGTTGGCATTGCCTGTCTTCTCAAATCTCTTCCTCTAATAAACTTTAAGAACGTTCCTACCGCTGACTTTTTCCAATAGCTGGTCACGGAAGTAGGTGCAGGATCCTTGCTTCGACGATGTATCAACTTCAGAAATGCAATGTGTGACGGTATTATTTCGCAAATAATGGATTTATAGATCAATTTTTTCCTACAGTATAGGCAGCCGTGTTTATACTCATGCGTTTGAATATGAATGTTTGGTTTGAGAAGTCTTTTGGGATTTTAGTTGTTTAGAAATTGCCAGTTCCGATGATTTGTCGGCATTTGCAAAATTACATCTCATTTCCTTTTTACTGATTGTCGCGAAAAGGTGTACATGAAAAATGCTGTCTAAAAATTGAACAATTAGACATGTGCTTTGTAATATCGATTAAAGTAAAATCATCCCATTCAAAGTAGGGAATAAGTCTTCGACTACGGATCCTGTGTAAGTACCTTTTTTTACTTTCCTTGGTTTTAATAAAATATTTGCTCTTACGGGTTTTATTAATTTCAGGCACCTTTCTTTTTGGTTTTTTTGTGAGTTTTCCTCTTTGGCTTATTCTGCTGGTCATTGCAGACGTACTCCGTTTTAATTAGTCAATGGATATTTAATTATGGTTATGCTGGCAAGGATAATAATCCAAAAATTATAAAATATTGAAGTGGGTCTGGTATCACACCACCGTTGGAATTTTAACCTACCTTGAAGCCGTCTTCGGGTCAAGAACACCAACTAAGATAAGCCGTTTATCTGGTTCTTTGTAGCAACTGTTATCAACGGAGTCTATTTTAGCTTTTCCTTTTTTTTTCATTGGATAATCAAATATTAGATTTGGATACGGGAGCTGTCACACCTACAGAGTAACTGTCGAACACCGAAGACTTACTAGTTATACCAGCTAAGTTAATTCTTTTATGCATGTCATTCATAAATTTAGCCGCGTCCTATGTATACGTACCGTAGTCGTGGTTTAGCAACGTACCTTTTTTTGGCGCTGTAGGTATAAATACTTCTGTGAACTAGAAAGATCTTTCAAGTACCTTATTAATTTTGTGCGCTTTGAACCTATTTAAATAATCGGCCAATGTCCGGTACTCGCCCGAATTGTTGTTAAATACCTTTTTTTGAACAATATTTATCACGTGAATCGCTTGCAGGGATTAATCGGTGTTATGACTGTCAAATACGCTAACCTATTTGGGGCGTTTGTGCCTCGAATTTGTATTCGTGCTTTAACTCACTCTCGTGAATTATTATTATTTGATAACTATATGTTGCTATTCATTCTAAATGATATTATCTATTGTTGTGTCTATGTGTTTCTCTGTGTGTTAATTGAACTCTAGTCGCTATAACAATATACATATTTCTATTCACGTACGGTTTGTTTCTGTGTCTAGAAGTTCCTAGTGGCTCTAGATATTTCTTATACGTAATCCTAGGTGGCGCCTTATACATTTTTTGAGCAGTGTAGAGGCCTTAATTTTGAACTATTTTCAATCAGCCCAGACCACTTCCGACTAAGGAAAGCTGCCGGCAAGGCATCGAGCACTGCTATACAGGGTGTCCAGAAACTCTCCTGACAAACAAAGACCGGAGATTTCTCAGATAATTTTAAGACAATTTAACCCAATTCACCTAGTCCGAAAATGCTTCCTAAGGGAGCTAGAGCTCTTTGAAGATGGCGCTTGGTAAAGTAAAAAATTAAAAGATAAACTTCACGAACTGACAACAATTTTACAATGAAAAACGTAGGTTTTACTTTTGTTGGCAGTTCAGAGCCAACTAGTGCAAAAAATATAAATTTAACAAAAAAAAAAAAAAATTCAAATCCATTTTTCTAGAAAACGGTGTATCCTAATGACTTAAAGTAAGAGTACCTTTTAGTACTAGAATACCTGAAAATTTAATAATCTAGTGTCACAAATGCTTAAAAGTTAAAGACAAAAAAGTTATACGTTAAAATAACCGTTGACCTACCCAAAACGGACGCTTATGACCGGTACTAGAAATTCGCAATTGATGGAATCGATTTATTTCTGAAAGCTAAACAAGCATACCCGTTTTTATTTTTCTAAGTAGAAGCGTTCTGGAGGTATTTAAAAAAACTATTTACAAGGCGCCATCTTCAAAGAGCTCTAGCTCCCTTAGGAAGCATTTTTGGACTAGGTGAATTAGGTTAAATTGTCTTAAAATTATCTGAGGAATCTCCGGTCTTCCTTTGTCAGGAGAGTTTCTGGACACCTGTATATATATATATATATTTTTTTTTAGTTTGTTTACAAATAAACCGTAACTAATGTTATGTTTACAACTTCTGCTTTCAGACCACTTGGCCCGGAATCTAAGGCATAAATCCCACTCCCATCGAAGTCTTTAGAAGCTACATGCATCATTACTGTACATTATAATTTAGTGTAATTATATTTGTTTCATGCTAATGTCTGTGATTGTTTAACTTTACACCATTAAACAAAGGCTTTTCAAAATTTAAATACCTACTAAATGTTAAACAGTAGTACCTTGTGTTTAGTTTACTTCAATATAAAAAGAATACTCATAAGCATAATGTTATAACTCACCAAGTGAAGCAGCACAATCTTCACACCTAACGTTTAGAGTATCCTCATCACTCTCATCAAATATCACCACAGCATTGTAGGCTTTTTCTTGACTTTGTGTTCAGAAGTGACTTTGCCTTTTTAGTACACAATCCGGATTCCCTTTTTTTTTACACATAGCCAACGGTGTGATCACCATAATTCTCACTAGCTAAACTAAAAACAGTGTAAACTTCAGCATTTGTTTGATGGTTAAGTCTGAAGTTAACACACTCGTGTTAAAATCGTTTAACAACGTATTTAGTAGTTTTTATATTTTTCATCTCACCTCCCACAAAATTGGAATTGTTTCCTAAGAATGAAAACAAGGTTAGGGAATCTATTTTCAGCAGATTATCCGAACTCCCTTGAACAAATCTAGCATCCATTATTCTTGTTGATTTCTTTAAGTATTTAACACTAATTTGGGACAAAAGTTGTTTATAAAACTATGTTCAAAATTTCCTAAATTCTACAACAAATTATCCCAATTCTAAATCCACTATACAAAACGTATTTCACATGTGCTCTGGGCGATGTTATTCCTGGCTTGTTACGTCACCCATTGTAGCCTCGTTAAGGGGTGTATTTCTATGGACAAATTAATACGTTTAAATTTCATTTTTTAAAACTTTAAATGGAATTTATAAAAAAAAAAGTTACCTTACGTAAAGATTTTTTTTATATACAGGTGTGTTCAGAGTTTATTTTTACATCCAAAAACCCTGCATCAAGCCCAACATTCTAAGCGAAAAAGTCCAAAATAACATATGGTCGGAAACGTACGTTTTCACACAATTCCCAAAAACATGGCATCAGCGCAATAGTTTCTTCTTTGTCTCACTCATTGGTTGAGCGTACACAAGACGGAGAAAAAAGATCGTGCTCGAACGAACGTTTTCACGCGCCGTTTGCGAATGAGACATTTCGTGGTGTACGCCTTCGACGTAAAGCAAACTTTGACAGTCCCATGTCACTGGTGTTAGATTTTGTCGCGTCAAGCTGTCAAATTGGGAGAAAAAAAAAGAAAAAAAAGCAGAGCCGAAGTAGTTGCCTGTCGTGGAAATCGAACCCGCATCGAAGCGGTTAAGAGTCGAGCACGCTGTCCACTCGCTTCCTTTTAATAGGCTGTTCGTAGCGAGTCGAATGAGGCAACCGGCGCTCATTGGCCAGCGATATTTTTGCGAATTGTGTGAAAACGGTACGTTTCCGACCATATGTTATTTGAACTTTTCGCTTAGAATTTTGGGCTTGATGCAGGGTTTCAGATGTAAAAAATAAACTCGGGACACCCTGTATATGTAGTTTACACTCAAGTGATTTTTAAAATGTATAAAAATTTCTGGTAGATACGTAAACAAAATAAAATGGGGTAAATTTTGTTTTGTTCCGGATTCAAAAACTTAGGGCCTGAAGCTATAACTAGAATCTGTAAATTATTGCAAAGGATGATTCATAAAATTTCGGACATTTAAAACAGGTAAACGTTTAGTATTCAATTAAGATAAAACAAACACTTTAAAGTAATCAGGAGTTTACAATTTAGAATGAAATTTTAAAACATATTTTGGAATCAAACCATTAATTAACTATGTAATTATAAAGAACTAAAATTTTGGAAGCATTAGAAATTAGAAGTCATTTAAATAAACAAGACCTTATTTTAATTTAAATGTACAAATGTAAATATGTAAATGTTAATAAGTAAAAAAACAATTGATATGTTTATCACAGTAATTTTTGATCAACTACATTAATGATATTTTATACTTTTCTGAGTTAATAACAAATATTTTCCATAACAATACATTGATTATCGAACAATGGCCATGATTAACCTCTTAAACTATTGTGATGACAAAAATTGTTGTTTTATCAGGGAAACTTTAATTTCTAAATCAAAAACATTGCAATTTCACTTTTGAAAATCTCCTATTATCGTTTTTTTTACTATGATGAGTAATTTATTATATTTTAGATAAAAAAAGCAATATCTAACTGCATATAAACGTTGAACTGAATGAAATGAAATCATCATATGCATAGTAGTTTACAGTTTCAAATTATAGCTTCAGGCCCTCAGTTTTGTTAATTCGGTACCAAGCCTACTTATACAATAGCAAAATCTGTCCCATTTTATTTTGTTTATATGTATGCAATTAAAGGGGAACAACTAATACATGTACCTGCTCTTAACCGCGCCAGTTTAAACGCGACAGACTGTACACAGAGATATGGGAAATTCTTGACTTCAAAATGTTACGATCTGGAATTAACAACGCCTTAATAAAATGTTGATAATAAAAAAGATACAGGGTGTCAAAGAAGAACTTTAATAATTTATTTTTCGCTACAAGTTTGCTGTTTTTGAATGTATGAACGTAAAAATTTGAGAGTATGTGCTTCTGGATATAAGAAATAATAATCTAGCATCTATTTTGATGTATTTTCTAGAGGCGCCACATATTCTAAGCTTATGATGTAAATGAGAGCTTACCTTTTTCATCTTAATACAAACACTTTTTTAATTAAAAAACAAGTATATATTTTTTTTGCCAAAATAAGATGGATTAAATATTGTTTAATTAAAAGGCGTTATGTTAAGGGTAAAAAGCCCGGACTTCTATTGTTGGAGCATCAATGAGACCTTTATTGAAAACATCAAGTCCAGACCATAATTTTTCTACTCTTCAATCTTTTTCTTTTTTGCACTTCCCATCTATGAAACAATCAAAGCGCACGTAAAGCAAGCACCGAAACGCAGTTATCCCAAATATGTGTTTCAAAACCACCAAAACACTCCAAATTAGATGCTTTTTACGGACAAATTGTTGATTTACTTACATTGTTTGATCTAGAACCCAATTTAAACATATTTTATTTGTAGTACGTCATGCTGTAAAACAATTTAAATATTCAAATAAAAGCTTGACAATTACATAGGTTAACTGGATGTCAGAGTATGTGCATTTGTGTATGACCACAGCTTACTAATAATTTGTAATTTGCTTGTCACAATAATAGAGATTTGAAAATGCAATTTTAGAGAAAAATCGTGCAAAAAAGGCATAGGCAACTTGTGCGTAAACAGTATTCGGGAATTCGTGCCGACACTCATTCCCGAAAGAATCTGTTTCCGTACATGTTATATAAATAAGTATTAGCTGGAGGGTTTTTAAAATCATTCGAATTTGGTAAGTTATTGTTAAGTTGGCATTAATCCCAGCTTTTCGTCGAATGTTCGATGGAGTAATATTACAAAGAACAGGAAGTTAATCGAGAGGAGTAGATTTAATGGATTTAAATTCAATGCAATTCAAATCGGCGTCTATTTTTTTTGTATGACAACTATTCAACCAGATAGGAGCACAATACTCTGCTATAGAATAAACTACTGCCAATGCAGATGTACAAAGTGTCTGCTCCTCAAGTTTTTCCAGATAATTTTTGAATGACATTATTTCTTGTTTTTTTTTTGTTGACTTTTTCTAAATGATCTTTGTAAATTAAAAACATGTCTAAAATTACTCCCATACAAACTGGGTTAAAATATGGTTTAACTTTGTATTACTAAAGATGACATTAAGTTTTCTACTATGTTCTCTACTACTTAAATCAAAACAATAAACTTCTGTCATGAGGTGTTATGTCACATGATCTAGCCTGCCCATTCACTGGTTCAAAGCGTGATATGATCTGTTCACCGAATCGTTCTCGTAGTAAAGCAATGGTTTCACGGGCTGTACAAACCAGCAATTTTGACGAGAGATCACGGGTTTCAATTTTAGGTATCAATTAGTTTGTTATCATGGCTCGATAACGATCACCATACACAGTAACATTCCGGTTGGTCTCTGTTTTGAAGAAATATGGACAGATTTTTTCCACAGGCTGTAGGCGATGTGCCGGACTAAGTCTTTCCATTATGAAATGTCAAACACTACTGAGAAAGAATGCCACTTCAGTTGACCCGACGCATGCGCGATCTGCAATTAAATTCCCATCATAAAAAGTACCTCTAAATGAATCACCCGATACAATGTTCTCTCCAACTTTGTACGTACGTGTTTCTTAATTCAAGATTAATTCATATATTGGGAAGGATTTCAATATTTCACGACAAAATCTGCAAAAACAGCTTTGTCTACAAAACATAAATTATAACAAAATCAGAATATTTTAGGCAAAAAAGATCTGACCAAAGTTACGTAACTAATCGATGTTTATGATAGTGAAATCTAAAATTCTTGTTATTAAAACTGTAACATAGGAATTTAACATGGGAATTGGACGGTACAGAAGGCTCTAATAAACTTATTCGACTATAAGAAGTAGGGTCTGTAGGAGATTTATATTTTTCTTTAAAATTGCAAAGACTTTACATTTCTTTAAATCTGTTGGTGACTTGTCTACGATATAATCAGCCATTTCAAAGAATCATTTCCCAAATATTTCAGAAATTCTGGATGTATTCCATCAAACCCGGCAGCTATCTTTGATTTTATCTTTTTAATGCATGTTTTAGCTTTTCTACAGCAAGAGGTCAGGATATCTCGTCTGAGATAGGTGTAGATTTTATTTTCTTTGTAGACACTTTTTTCATCTTTGTGATAATCGATTTCTCCGCTTTTTATTGAGTTTTGAAACATTAACTAACCGAGAAGCAATAGAGTTTAGAGACAGTTTTGTATTAGTTTTAGCAGATTGATTTGTAGAACCTAATATATTTCAAAATTACCATCTTTTACGACTTGAATGTACAAAATTCACATTTTCTATTAATGAATTCCATTTCTCTTTTCTTCCATTATTTAAAAACGATAGTACAGCATCCCTAATTTCTTTATTCAGATTTTTTTAGATATGGTTTATACAATCTGTATGTTTCAGTCGACCAACATGGAAATTTTCGAAAACCACGAATTGTTTTGCTGTACATTTAACAGCACCTACAAACCTAAAATAATTATCAGAAACCGGTAGTATCCATCTAAAAATACAATTGAGAGATGTTCTATAGTTTATCCAATTAGCTTTTTGAGAATTTCATCTAATTTTTCCTAAACATTCTACAAACGGAATTTGAAGTTCAATTTGCAATAGCGAAGGTCTATGTTGACTTCTTTGAAAATCGTTTAATATCATACGATGAGACCATGTCATGATCCATTGACACAAAACACAGGTCCAGGCTGTAATCGTTTTTCCATCGACATTGGTAGAACTCTATCCCCCATGTCTTTTAAAGTGGTAATGCACCAGAATAAACTAAAATAAGTCGCAGAGGAGCGACAGAAGCAATGGCCGGTCTATTCTGTCGGATTGCCTAAATTCAAATAAACAGCAACCATTTCATGAATTCCCATAATCTGTCGACAACCCTTTCCTTCCTTATATTTAATGAAAAATTGATCAGTGTTCATGTTCTCCGGTCGTAAGTAACATACTTGCCGTTTAGATTTATGTACATTTCATTAACAACAAATTTTTGTTTTTAGAATCGGGTATATTTACTACAAACTTAGATTGCAGGTCTTCTATATCTGGTAAAAGTCACCTTCGTTAATTCGTCGAAGTTTTGCGAAATTTGGTATATCAACATGGTGCTTAATTGCGAGGGTTGACCTTAACATTGAGTAATTTGCCCACTAAGTTGACGACTCTATTTTTGAACACAGCTTCAAGAAATATTTAAAGTAGCTGTACTTACTGCTTCCGTAAGTTCCAGGGATAGATTCATCTTCACTTAACATGATTATTAAATGGCGTTGTTTAGTTGATACTTCTCCATGGATAGTAACGTTTTTTATTTTCAAGACACCGCTTATTTTTTCATAAAAATAATAATTTAGAATTTCAAGTTTTCAGTTGGTTTTTGAACAATCGGTGGATCTGTACCTGTAGGAAAAGCGACATTCACAACGCTGAGAAATGTTACTCTTTTTCCTATTAGGTACATAATATACTATTTTTCTGTATTTTCGTATTGAATATTTTTTTTGACGTAGCTATTTCATGAATAGGGCTCTTAATAAAGTCCACTAATTGAAAACCTTTTACTATACCTTTATTGAGTATACTTGTCTCATATCCTGTATTTCCTGTAAAAGTAAAATATTGACCCTACTGCTGAAACAAATGTTAGCCGAGAAATCTGATTTGTTCTTACTCAACCCCTCAACATTAACTTGTAAAATATGTTTTGTGGGCTCTATATTAGTGGGTGATTGTGATTTTCTAATTATCCGGTAGGGTCTTGATGACCAGGTAAAAACCAAAGTGGTGATTCTCGGGAACAACATGTTTTGTTTGTTGACTACGGAGTAAGGTACTGTAAAGTACTGATCACCTTTCATATTTTGTATTTGTATTATAAACCCCTAAACGAATATTGACGTACATTACATTAATGAAATGGGTAAATAATTGTCTACTTGTACAGGATAGGGAGTGAATTCCAAACTTTCCTATGGAACCGTTTTCAAGAATAAATCCTCTTTTATAAACCCAACTCTTAAAAAACAAAACTATAAAAAATTATAATTGTAATTGTTTATGCAACATGTATAAAGAAAAAATGTTTTTTTTTTTTCGAAATTGTAACAAAAGTAGTACAAAATCGGCAGTAAACAAATAAAATCAGCGCCAAAGTAGTTCATTATACGACGATTTTTAAGTTCATATTTTCAGCGGTGGAGATGTGTAAATCGAATGTAAATTTTAAAATCGCGCATGCGAGTTAAAAACGTGTTGTAAAAATGAAAACAGCCGTGTTTTATTTGCCTCGGCTATCGCCTCTGCAACTAAAACACATTCGTCACGAAAAAATCAAACATTAGTGTCTTGATACATAAATAACTATTATTAATGTTTACAGAATTATTCATTATACGTTTTGTTGTAGGGAAAGGGCTAGTTTCTCCAAGCTCGGTTCTACGAATAAATATATCTAATTTTGGTGAAACTGGGCATTTTTATAACAAATTTAAAAGTCTACATTGCTTCCCGTGAAACCTAAAGTTTAAAATTATTAAAAATTAAAACAAATACCCGATTTACTGTAAATCCTACCTTCAAAATTTCATTCTAATATCTTTAACACTTCCAGAGATATTCATTGGTCCCACACATTTGCTCATCAGTGTATATGCAATGCGTACACGATTAATAAAATAAAATTCACAAGTATTTTAGAAAGTTGTATTTTTAGTAAAACTTAAATTTATTCGAAACGTAGCAAAAGAAAATCTTACCAAAATAGAAGACATCTAGATACAAACTCGAAGATTCATTTCACAAACTTTTCATTATTGAAACAAAATTAATTCCAAACTTAGAAGAACCGTCATTAATTATGATAAAAAATGACATGTATTGTCCGCAGTTCAGTTACCTGACCTTCCCTACTATTTTTGTGTAACACTTTTCGTTTCTTTAAATATTGCTACTGCTAAATATCTTCAATATATGTCGGTATAAAAGAAATCCATTGCTTCGCACAGTATTTCTGAAGTAAACTGTTTGTATGTTTTCTATGATATTGCCTTGCGTTGCTCTATTTGACTTTTAATATTTCTACCTGTGTTCTCTAAAACTTCTAGCTTTATAATCAATGCTTTTAGTACTTTCACAAGTATACGCTTAATTTCATATGCTATTTGCTTTCAGATTTTGTAAAACTTTATTATTACCTTTGATTTTATAAGTTTAATTATCTACCTTTTTCCTACAACATTCGGTGTGACGCTGTAGAATTCCTCTATCTCTAGTTAATATTTTATCTGCTTGCAGTAAAATTTTTGGTGGACTACGAATACCCGTTATTTCTGTATGTTAAGTAAATGGAAATTTTTACGTTCCCAATTTTTCTGTGAAAGGACATTTTTCTTTGAACTTAGATAATACAAGATTTTTTAATAATTTTTATCTGTATTAGATTTTATTACTTTACATCTTGTGAAATAAGAGTTAAGAAGTTAGTGCTTTATAATTAAGCAAAAAAAAAAAAAATGTTATGCCAGTCCGTCCGTATGTAAAACAAGATTCTAAAAACCAGTAGTCCAATTTTTATGTAACTTTGTACAAATACCTTATTTATAATTCAAAGGTCTGTTAGATTTTTTGCTATAATATATGTAGACAAAGGGCCGTTAACATATATAGATTTTTGAATTTTTGAAATATTTAGAAAAATATTAATTTTACATATTTTTGTTTTAAATAAAAGTTATTTATAATTTAATTATACACAACCTTTGTTTAAATTATTTTTGATCCGATAAGTAATTACTGAGAATAACAATCACGCGACACTAATTATTATAACAATTCTATTGTCTTTTGTTTGAACCATTTTTTCTAAAAACGCAATATTATATTGGTTTAAAAGGGGCGATGTGGAGTTCTGCGGTAAACGGTTGTTTTTACTTGAAATTGTTACTATTTTGATATTTATTTTATTGTGTTTGTTGACTTAATGAAATAACTTTGGTTGAGCTGTTAATTTTACCAATTCTAATGCTGGTATTCATAAACAGACCTTGAGTATGAATCGGAGCTCAAGTAGAAATCTCAAGGTTGACTTGTGGTTTACTTAATAATTGCGGCTAGTATAGAAACCTTTTACCTCTGTAAACTAATTACTATAACACTGGTAGCTTTACCAATTCTCTGTTACTCGTAAACCTACATTGAGTATGAATCGGAGCTCAAAGTCGAAATCTCAAGGTTGACTTGTAGTTTACTTAATACGGCTTGTAAAGACACTCTACCACTATCAACTAATTACTGTAACAACCATACCCATGACACAACCTCACTACTACCAGAAATTGATTAAAAGAGGAAATAAAATAGTTATTTGTCGAACAAGTGAGGAAAGCGATTGTTTTTCCCCACTCAGCTCGAATTGCCTCATGAGCGTAGCGAGTGAGGCATTAGAGTGAGAGTCAAAAAAGGCTTTCCTCATGTGTTAGGACACAACATTTTTTTCCACGACATTTCCCAAAAAAACAACCCAATGAAAGAAGTAATATTGTAAACGTAACTTATTGTTACAGAATTTCGTCACATTTTCGTAAGTAAAAACAAAAAGTTTATAATAGGAGGGTTCCAATAGTCTCGCTACAGTACTCTGTAGTATCGGTGTGGTTTCAATCTGTCATAGCGCAGCCGCGTAATTCTAACCAATAAACGTCGGGTAGCAATTTTTAAGAGTCGAAATATAAGATATTAAATTAAACAAACCTGATTAAATACTAAATTAAATTGTTTAACTAAGTACTAGGCGCTTATAGTTCTAATAACACATTCTTACATTTTTTTAAATATGCTTTTTTGTAACACGACATTATTTTCCTCGCTAGTGAGGAAAAACCAATTTCCTCACTTCAATATACCTAAGAATTAATGAAGATAATATCTTTTCTACTACGCAATTATTTATAATACAAAAATGTAAGATAAATTAGGGTAGGATGTGGAAGTGAATTGTTATGTGCTGGAACTTTGGCCACATGTACAGGATAACAAGTTTGGAACGTTTGTAATTCGAAACTAAACCAAAATATCATTTATTTACGATATTCTTACATCGGTTCTAAAAACAACATTGAATACATTTTTGCTTTTTTGTTGACACTTTCCAAATTTTACCGAATAAAAAATTTGACAAGAGGGTTCAGTTTCACGTCAGAAATGCTTTCACAGCCTACTCTAATTGGATTTTTCTGTTCTTGTAATGCAATCATGATCACTTGGTTCCCAAATGACACATCGAGACCTCACACAATCAATTAAAAGTTCAATGCTTTTGGCATTTTGGCAAATTTAGGCGCGATCGTGCATAAATGATTCCATTTGATTCAATAGAACTAGAAATGCGGCGCGTCTGTAGTGCGATACAGTACGGCTTTTATACAGCTCACTTTAGACTACCAAAATTTTTATTTTAGATAACATCAAAAACATTTGATCATGTAAAAGAACAAAAATTGGATTTAATTAAAAATTTTATACATAAAGAAAATATTTTTTCGTTAGCGCTCGTCCTATTTTTCAAGTTCAAATAAACATAATTTTTCGTTTCTAGTGATTTTTGGTTTTTTCAAATGGTTAAATTGTTTATCAACTAGCGTAAACTTCACTGCAGGTTGTGTAAATATACATGCCTTAAGTAAATGCACGTTAAATAAATACAAATTAGATTAGGTAATGGCGACTTGGAAGGTCAGTTTTTTCTAATTTAATTCATATTTATAAAAATTATGAGTAAGAATAAGAGGTTGGAGGCTTGGACAGCGATAACAAGTGAATTAAATAGTAGATGCAAATTCTGATAGTTATGACTACTCAGAGTCATTACAGTACCTGCATTGCTACGTAAAACAAAAAAACTGAATGTAATTCAAGATATCCAAGAGCCACATTAGTAATACCGTAATGTATTGTATTGTATAAGTAAATGAATACATATGTTCTTAATTTCATGTAGAAATATTATTTTAACTTAAGTACATGTTAATAACCTGAACAGTATTAAACTATAATTTGTATTGTTTCCTTATAAAATTTACTTCAGTGGTTCAGTACGATTCCTGTATATTGAGAAGTATTGAAGCTCCCACATAGTGCTTGTTTCCCCCTCTTCTTTTTTGTAATATGAAGACTCTCTTCTTAGGAAATTATGTAGAGCACATGCTGCACGCAAACAACTTTCTCATCTGATAGTGCAATTGAAATTAAAAAAATACGGAATCTATTGGCTAAAATTCCAAACACATTTTCTACAACTCTACGGCCTTTACTCAATCTATAATTAAAAATACGATTTTTATAGCTTAAATTTATAAGAATATGGTTTCATTGTATTTCTTTTCAGAAGGAAATGCAGCATCTGCTAGAAATACATATGGAACAGGTTGTTGCATTCTCGGTAATGGTTTATCTTCTGAAAATTTCAGTGCATTTCTTTCCAAAGCATGCACTAAAGTTGAAGTTTGAAATACCCTCCATCTGAGACTCTCCCATTAGTCCCAACATCAACATACAGAAAATTGTAATTAGCATCCACCTCAGCTAGCAGTACTACACTATGGAGTTCTTTATAATTGTAGAATGTCGAACCAGCACTTCTTGGATGTATAAATGTTATATGTTTGCCATCTATAGACCCAATTGCATTAGGTATATTCCAACAATACAGAAAGCTTCTGCTACATGCTTCCATTCTTCTGGACTTGATGGAAACTGAAAAACACTTAGTGTAAATGTGTAATAATTATAATATATACCATTTGCTAATATCAACTTACATGTAAATATACATCCTTTAAAGCTTCATAGATAGCATTGCATACTTGAGGTATGAATATACTTATTGAAGAGATGGATCCTCTTCTTGCTTAACTAAGGCTTTTGTACGTCTCTCCGATAGCCAAAAACCTAAGAGCTGCAGATAATCTATCACAAACTGATATACTTTCCCTCATGACAGTATTTTGCTTTCCAATTTGATTTTGAATTAAACTGAGAAGGAAGTTAAATGTGGTTTCATCCATTCTTAAAAAGTTTTTGAATTCTTCTGGGTCTTCGGTACGTAAGTTCATGTAGTAAGCTTAGGGTGCCTTTATCTTTTCGCCTGAAAATCTATGGCTTTACCCACCATCTTTTAACTTTTTTATTTTCATTTAGCACATTCAAGCCAATACAAAGGTAAACATATACTAAAGCGGCTTTTATCTTTTTTATAATCTGCAGCCTTTTTGTATACATTTTGGGGTGCTAAATAGGTTATGGTAAGCTAAATCTGAAGTTGGGTTAGGAACATCTAAATACAAGGATTAATAAAAATTGTATGTAAAAGAAATTTTTTTTTCAACTTCACATTTATAATTTAAACCTCTAAATAGAGCTTAAAACCAACCTGACACTATTTTAAAAATTTAAATACTAACCGTCAAATTTAACCTGACAATTAAGACAACAGTGACTGGACATTTGAGATGCATTTGACATGGACGAATTGAAATATTGGAGTCACCTTCCTCACGGTGTTTATATGATACCTATTTATCCTATGACAGTGTGTCGGAATGTGTATACTTCTGATACAAATTTTTGATCAAGAAATTGATTGTTTCTACAACAGTGTTAACACAACTATTGTTAACACAAAATAGAAAAAAATAAAAAGTTTTCTTTAATTTTATTAAATATTTTAAAGTTTAACTTAAGTGGAATAAATTCAATGCTATTGAACATTATTTATTAGAATTTCATGTTAAGTTATATTTCATAAATAAATGTATAACTAAAATTAATTAAGAAGGAAATTCAAAAGAAAAAATAAATTGAATATTATGTAGAAACTTGAGTTCTAACAAAGCTTTTTGTATTTATACGTCTGATACAGTTATAAGCACATTATACGTAAACGTTAAAACAACTCCAATTTGCAAGCCAACACGCTAACATTTCCTTCACATTTATTAAGAATTTGATTAAAACGAAGAGTGTAATAAACTGAATCAAATATTTCGATTCAATCTTAAAAGACGTAGTACTTACTTGTCCGTAAAAGTGTTAGATTTTATGATTTTATAAGCAATAAACATTTTAACACATACTCAAGCAAGCTTGAAACTTCAAACAGTACTTTAAAAAGTTCTGGTTTTAAATTGCTTTGCATACTGTAATTAATCTTTGTTCGTCTCTTTTGTAGTTTGTAGTATCTACTAATTTTCTTGTACGTAAATAGAATAATTAACGAAATATTCATACATAAATATTGATTTTACTTAATGTAAAGGTAAAAATAAGTTTTCTTTTATTAAAGCCATAGTTTCGGCCACATCACAGTAGGGAATATTTAGAAGATTAATATTAATGTATGTATATTTTATATTTATTGGCGGAAATACAAGTAAATATAAGTTAAGAATACACGCACAAGGAAATGAATAAAGTATCACGGTGCTATTTTACAGTGTATAGGAATTTTAGCGGGACTTCATCGATTAGACAACGGATTTGATTGTGAATCCCCTCGACTTCAAATATCCAATATAATTAAGTTTCCAGTTGAACAGTTTTCGTATTTTCATCCCATCGACGACTGAGTTCGTTCTTCAGCTGCCGTGATGTACCATCGTTTAAATCTTTTTTTTTCAGATAGGTCACGGTAAAAATAAGGGGAGCATTACACTTTATAACACTGCAGTTTGCAGTTATTCATATTGTAGTTTTTTGATGGATAATTTGCAATAGCGTGAATGAATAATAAGTTGGAACCATCGCACGCTTCCACCGTAAATAACTTCCGAAAATGAGAGTGTCAGTCAGGCTGAAAGATGAAAACTGCTTCACATATAACCATAACCGTGATGTAACTACACCCTGTCACTGCCATGCATGCATAACACCGTCTTTGCATTTCTTAACGACCATCCTATGCCATTACATTCTCTTACAAATATGTACATTCACTTATGGTTACACTTTCATAAAATGTTTCGATTATAGACAATAACACAACCGCACGAAATCCACATTTTAAGACAATAAAAATATTGAAGTCGTTTAGAAATCTATGAATTTAAATCATTAAAATTAAGGTCGCCTTTGTCCATATAATTGGATTATTTTAATAGCTGAGTGAAGTGCATTTATGTTTTTATTTTATTGGTTTTGAACTCCGTTGCCAGAAATGTCGAAATATTTAACGAAACGCAGTTTAAGTTAGTGTAAAAAAGTTAATTAGAAAAATACAACCTTGTGACATATGACGCTGTGTTCATGAATGTTCGAACAATTTTAAACCTTTACTATTACATTAGGACTCGTTAAAATGTGAAAATATAATTAAACCACTCATACACGAACGACAATAAACCATATTAAGGAAATCAAGCGTGCATAGAATCCGTTGCCGGGAAAATTGTTGTTCAAACATTATTGAACACGTTGTAGACCTGCTAATATAAATCACCTAATAAATAATAATAAAAGCAATTACAAATTTTCTAGATTTTGCGAAGATGAAATTGAACACAATATGTTTGTTAAGTTCGAAACCTTGCGTGTTTATCGTATATATGTGTCATTCAAGTTTTGATCGCATATTTAAATAAAAAGAATGGGCAAAGAGGAAAATAGATAAAATTCATGTTTACAAATTGCTTCAAAGCATCATCCAATCTTGTTTTCTTACGAGGATGTATTGATATCTAGTTAGCCTAGACCAGTTCCTTGCATAAACAAAATATTGCGTTGCCATAGCAACGAACAATAACTTATTAGAAGTGTCAGTGTAAAGTTTGACGTCAAAAAGTAAATCAGAGTCACGCAATAAATTAAATGAAAAAGATGTCCACCGAAATTGTGAAAATCGAAAAATTGGAGTATCGAGCCATCATCAAGTACCTGTATTTAAAAGTGTTAAGAGGTAAGCCGATTTACAAAGATATGCTTAATACCCTTGGTGATTAATGTCCTTCGTATGCGACCGTCAAAATTGGAATGCAAGCTTCAAAAGAGGTAAATTTTCCATTGAAGATGATGACCGATCGGGAAGGCCAGTTTCTGTGTCAGTCCCCGAAAATATCAATGCAGTTCATGACATGATTTTATCAGACCGTCGAATTGGGCTAAAACGGATATCTGAAGCACTGAATATTTTATACGAACGCGTTCATCATATGGTTCACGTCAATTTGGACATGAGAAAAATTGCTGCAAAATGGATCCCCAAATGTTTGAATGTTGACCAAAAGCGTGCAAGGGTAGAAGCATCGCGTTCGTTCTGTGCTCGATTTGAAAACGATGTAGACTTCTTAAACCGAATTGTTACTATGGATAAGACTTGGGTACATTTCTACGATCCAGAAAGAAAGCAACAATCGATGGAATGGCGACACTCTGGTTCTCCAAGACCTAAAAGTTTCGTGTCTAAAAATCTGCTGGAAAAGTTCTTGCTTCAGTTTTTGGGATTGCCATGGAGTAATCATGATTGATTTTTGGATAAGGGTAGAACAATAACTGAAGATTACTATTCGACATTACTGACCACTCTACGGGAAAATATTAAAGAGAAAAGACGCGGAAAGCTATTCAAAGGTGTTTTGTTTTTGCAGGACAACGCCCCTGCACACAAATCTCATGTTGCCATTCAAAAATTTGTGATTTAGGGTTTGAATTACTAGAACACCCCCTTATTCACCTGATTTGGTTCCGTCCGACTATCACCTCTTTCCTCAACTGAAAAAAAGTTTAAAAGGTAGTACATCTTCTTCCAACAAGAAGGTAATATAAGCTGTGGAGGTCTGGTTTGCAGAGCAAGAAGAAACATTTTTTTGAAAGGTCTAGAGACGTTGCAGGTTTGCTGTAATAAATGTATCCAATTAAGAGGAGAATATGTTGAGTAATAAAATATTTTGACATTGAAATTTTGTTTGGTTCTATAGTAGGCTAAGAATTTTTCAATATATCCTCGTATAGTTTACAAAATCTTGCAACATGATTATTGTGTGTTTGACCGTTTGTTGTGATACCCATAGATTGAAAAACTACTACATACATCTTTTGCCCCACCTCCCTTCCTTACAAAAAATATAAGCTAGGATATATAAAAATACGTAGCCACAACCCAGAAAAATAATACCATAAATACAAAGAATAACAAAAATTTGATATATATCGATATTTATAAAAGTCTTTTTGTATGCTTAACCCATTTGCTTTTGGTTCGTTCTTTAACCATCCATATAGGTTCGCCTTCTTCCATTGATGACAATTGGCTTACTCTGTCTTTGTTGTAGAATCTTGCTTGCCTGTTCTTTTGCCTCCTCTAGATCTTTACGGACTTTGGAATGATTAGGAAGCTTGGGTACCAAATATTTCTCTCCAAACGTAAAAATTCCTCCCTCAAACTTCTTCTTATCTAGAGTTAAGCTGGGGACATTCCACAGAATGGCAATAGAATGTTTCTGTATACCAGTAAGCGCAAGTAAGGATGTTTTAGTTCTTTTGAAAATTATCTTTACTAGTTTAACCGCGTTTTCCTTTTGGCCATTGGATATTGAGAAAAATATGGGCTGTTGCTGACCCAACAAAAAATTATAATCTTGTAAAAATTTGTGAAATTCTTCGCAAAAGCATTATCTACCATTGTCAGAACGCATAGCGTTTCGGAATACTATTCCTGCTAAAATTCTTTAAGCCACAAATTATGTGTTTACCTCCAAATTCGTTTTATTTTTTTTATTTCCACATATTTTTAAATAATAGACAACCCGCCACTAAGTAATTTTCACATTTAAAGTCAGTAAATCAATCGATAATAGTACGATAGTTTTGAGTTAAAAATAGGATTTAGTTTTAGGTTTAGAAAATTTTATAACAGTTTCAAATTATATCTTTTAATTTCTGCTTTGTTCCAGGTCACCAAACTGTTTCTTTGGTTTTCTGGTTTGTTCTTACAATGCCAAAAATGATCTAAATGTAAATTATTCAAATATCCCTAAGGTTTTCTGGAATCACATTTTGATTTATTCGTATAGTACATTTTCATTATTGTATTGTGATGTAAGGTGTATGAAGTGTGCTCCAGAAGATTATGTATAGTGTGGTGATGAAACCGTTTGCTTCAAGGTTTAGGAGAACCACTAAAACCTAAACATGCCAACCCTTAGTATTCATATGTAATGATATTAATTAAGTGTGTAAACATTATAGAAAGTAAATAAGAACATAAGTAACAACACCAGTAACGACAATCACGCAAAAAATAGTAGGAATAAAGAAATGAAAACAAAATAATGGAAATACAGATACAATCAAGACAGAGAATACAAAATATTGCTTAACTTCAAAATGTCCTTTTAAATTATGTTAAATTATGAATGTTTACAAACCCTCCTTTAAACATTGTTAATTGACATTCCTCTATAATATGTTTAACTTGGTCTCTAGTTTGTTTCCATACAAGATAACGTCTTAAACTATAGAAAGTTTTGGTGTTAACACTTCCTTGTAAGGCCATCCGTCTCTAAAAATCAGAAAACTAGAATATAGTTGTTGTTCTGGTGCTTTTAAAAACATTTGATCCAGATTGGGTGATTCCAAACGTTTGATCGTACATATTTCAAACTCCTGGAATTAAAAAAATTGTTGCATTTTCTGTAGCCCCATTATTGCTGTATTTTTCCGCCGACTTAACGACTTTGAATTGCGCATGAAAGATCCTGTGTTCCATCGGCTTGCTTTTGCTCTATAATTGTCCGTGGACCATGGTATGAGATCACCTGATAGTCTTGCCTTGCATATTAAATGCTGCTAGAACTAGTGCTGAACTTTATTTGTTTTTTAAATTTTAAAATTTTGCATATGCACTTGTGTTCATGTACAATCGTTTTTTTATTATGTTGTTCTTATACTTTGTTTGGATCGTATCAATCAAATTAAATTTACTTGTCTTATTTAAATTAACAAATTGATTCGGTTTAATGTTACAATTTTACATATTAAAAGTTCTTCTTTCTTTCTTCATCCATCTGCTTCTGTTTTCACTCCTTTTATCTATTTTATGCCTTCCATTTTCTTCTGGCAGCACTTCTGTTTTTAATTCGTTGTATTCATCTACCATGTGCTCTACATTCTCCCAATTTTCCCCACTAACTTAGCACATTCTTTTCTTCATCTTTCTTCCATTATTTATTCTCATTTTTCTCATTTCCTCAGCCTATACCTCTTTGCTACCACATTCTTCTTTTAGGTTTAATCCTCCTGTGATATATTTTGGGTATCACTTCACCATCATATATTTGTATTTCGGGTTATATTTGGATTCTTTTATTTTTATCTCTTTTTGTTTTTGATTGTCTTTGTCCCTTGTATTATCTCTTCTTCCATCCTTCCTATTCTTTCACTTTCTGTCGTATAACCTCCTCTTCTATAGTATGCTTTCTTCTTTTTCTCCGTGCTTGTTCTTTGCCATTCTACCTCCTTCCAACATTCATATAGAATTTTTTTGTCTTTTTCTATCCTCCATTTTCCTCAAATCTTATTGCTCTCCTTCCTGCTTGTATTCTTATTTTTCTATTTTTATTTCTTTCTCTATTAAATACTCTGGTGTTTCCTCCAATCCTAAAGCCAATCTCCAAAATTCTTCCTATATATCTTTTCTAGTTCTTCCCATTCCTTCCATCCCCAAATCTCCGCCCGTACATCATCACACTTATTACTATTTTTCGAATCACTTTCTTTTTCTTTGCCGAATAATTTTTTCCTATACTCCATCCTTGTCTCATTATATTACTCCTTTTTCCTTAATTCTTTTATATGATCACTGGGTCTTTATTGTCATATCTCATCATGTACCCCAAGTATTTGTATTGTTCACTTTTCTATTTCTCTTTCCCCACCACCATTTCTCCTCCTTGCCTTGCATATTAAATGCTGCTAGAACTAGTTGAACTTCTATTTGTTCTTTTAAATTTTGTAATTCTGTACATGCACTTGTGTCCATGTACAATCGTTTTTCTTATTATGTTGTCTTAACAACTTTGTTTGATCGTATCTTTAATAAAGTTTGTCGAATAATTAACTAACCTTAGGAACTGCTTGGACTTATGTTTTAGCATTTACTTTGGATAAATCAAAATTGAGTCAACAATTTTTGGGCTAGGTTTAATGTCTTCTTTGATATTAAATGTCCTAAGTACTCTATTTCTTCTAGTCCGATTTGACATTTATTCATATTGAAGGTTATATTTTTTGGTAATCCCAGACTGTCCGACGGCCGTTAAAAATTACTTTTCTAAATACATAATAATAAATTAACGAGAATTCCTGATACAATTCCTCGAACTACGAATTTATTTAGTTTAGTAAAATCGGTACATACATGAATTTTATTATTCTTTTATTCAATTACAACTATTGGTGGCTTCCTTTACTGACTCAATTACACTTGATTTACCATTTTTTCCTTAGGGTTCTAGTACCGTGATGTAAAGGTGTATAATAGCGTACAGAACTGCATCTTCTCGCAATACAATACTTAACTTTTTTTTTAATTTTCAAGTCTTCCAATCTCATACTTTGAAAACAGATTTCAATTATTTCTACCTCGGTTTCTATATTAATAATATCTCCATCTTTATTAATTCCACTATGTTTGTGTTCACACATATGCTTCATTAATTTTTAGATTTTAGTCCATAAATTTACCTTTTGATGTCAATTTTTTAAATTTCACCCTAGCACCAGGTTAATGCTTGTGACCGTCTTCGTTAATCTCATTGCAATCTCAACGTCGCTATCGCTAGACTCTTGATCGCCGCCTGTAACAGTATTCATCTTCAACGTTCCTCTATTTTTATACACTTGTAAAAGTGCTCTATTTTCTTGCAATTATTGTAAACATTGGTTTCTATCATGTGTACCTTAACACATTTAAATTAAACATGTTCTTCATTTAAATCCAAAATTATTTCTTTTATGGTAAGATGTTTATCCAAAATTTTTTGTTTTTTTATTACGTTTATCTCGACACGATTTCACCCCGGACGCAAATTGGATTTCGAGGCGAGTTCATATCGACGCGATGTTCTATCGACGGGAGTTTATTTTGTATCATAAACAAAGTCGTTTAGGACAAATTTATATGTCTTTTCCAAAATTTAGTAACAAATACATTCTCAAGTCTTTAATTTTCTGTGTTTTTTGTATATACATATAGATAACAGGAGGGGAGATGAACAGAGAAGAGTGTACCTTAAACCAAAATCTTCCTTGAACATCGAGAATAAAAGGGTGCAAATCTGGTTCCTTTAACCCAAGGGAAAGTGAGTCATAGTAATTTTAGAGCCAAAAGTACTCTTAAAGGATTAATAAAAACCCCTTTTTGCAGAAAAGGTTGTTACCCCATACATTTCTACATATTGCAACGATAGGTTTTACGGAAAACGCAATAAGAGTTATGAATAATATACTTTACAAAACTTTTGTTTTATAAATATTCTTTTGGCATTATTAGTACTAAATATATTGTTAACCAAAGATCAGTAATTACCGTATCTTATTCAACAAAAGTATTAAATTAAAAGCAACAATTGTTTAAAAATCTATATGAAATAGTTATTTGTTATACAAGACAGTAAAGGATTATTTTTTTATCGACGAGTGAAAATTTCACTAGTCGATAATGAAATTTTACCGTCGTGTTAACATTGTATTTTTTTTATTGCGAAGGTTAAAGAAAAACCGAGAGAAAACTCAATAATTTTGCAGACAGAAATAAGAAAAGCAGTCAAAAATTAAATTGCAGTTGGTTCGTTCGGTATGTTGCTATAGTTATACCAAATAAATAATTGTTTCACATCAATTTTTCAATTTTGATCCGTATGAATCTCAAGATCTCAAGAATGTGTGAAAACGAGGTAGAGCAGGAAAACATTCCGGTATGTGTGAAGAAAGAAGCGTTAGAGGCAGTAGCTAAATTATTGCCTCAAAAATCGCGATTAATATATGAAAAAGAGTACACATGTTTTCAAAGGTGGAAAATGGCAAAGAAGATTAATAGTTTAAGTGAAACGGTACTTCTGGCATATTTTTCTGAAAAAGCAAAGAAGGTGAAGCCATCAACATTGTGGTCTTATTATTCGATGCTGAAGTCTACAATTTTGGTCAACGAAAATTGTGACATTTCAAAGTAAGTAACGTCAAATTTAGTGTATAGTTTTTTTTGCTAATACGAATTGTTGTTTACAGATACAGTAAACTAATTGCATTATTGAAGAAACTATGTGATGGTTATAAACCTAAGAAATCGAACATTTTGAACCTGATATCATTCGATTTATAAAAGAAGCGCCCTGATGATGATTATTTGTTTATGAAGGTTGTGGCGGTAATATAGGGGCATGCCGGTCCGATGAATTGTATAAATTAGAGATGTCTAATATTGATGATAGAACATCAGTAATGATCGTTCAACTGATTGATACTAAAACCAAAAAAATCGGTCCTTTTGTATAACTGACCAGGAAGTGGGTGTTTGGACATCATAAGAAAATATCGGCTTACGTCCTAAACACGTTCCTCATAATAAGTTTTTTATTAACTATAGACAAAAAAAGTGTACTATCCAGCCTGTAGGCATAAACACTTTATTTAAAGTCTCAAGAAAAATTGCCGATTCAGAAAAATACAGTGGTCATTGTTTTAGACGATCTGCAGCCACAATGATGGCAAACTCAGGGGCTGACATGGTGACAATAAAGCGCGCAGGGGGATGGAAGTCATCATCAGTAGCTGAAACTTATATAGAAGATTCAGTACGAAGTAAAATTGAAGTTTCAAAGAAGATACTACTTGGGTCAACGAGGGATCGTTAGTAATACTACATCTTCTGTATGCCCGTCTGATCACCATTCTGAACACCGTTCTGTTCCGGACATCCATGTTTCGGGAAATGTTATTATCAATGAAAGCACTACAGATAATTAAGTTATACCTAATAATAATTATTTCAAATAAAATAGATACCTACTTAATTAAAGTATTTTATCTATCCTTGCTGTTAAAGTTCCGTTTTATCTACCCTTACGGTTAAAATGGTACTTTAATCTGGTGTTTTGAGTTGAATAAAGTATACTTTAACCTTCGCAATAAAAAAAATATTTTTTATTTTTTTATTTTTAAAGTGATCTTTTGGTTTGATGGATTATGCTCAAAATCAAATAAATGTTAAAAACCTAACTTCGCTCCGAAAAGAAGTAAAAATTTTGACATTGGTCAATTTTGTCTATTGTGAATACCAGAAAAACTGGACTGGGCAAGTCGTGGAATAAATAAATATATACAGCAAAATAACTTGTGGTGGCGGGATATAAAACAGATGTAAATGTTTGGTTAAGGTAATAACACGTAGAACGCTGGCGCAGGTTACTTGTAGTACCTTCCAGCGCTTACAAAAATTACCTACTATATTTAATAGACCATATACATCAAAATAATTTAATCAATAAAAATATTGTATGAAAGTTTGCCAACGCCAACAAAACTGAAAAACTTAGATTTTATATATTTTTTGTTTGTTGGTAGGTCCTTTCGGCCAAATCAAACAAGCGCTGTATAGCTTCCCTTTGTGTTCGGTTACATCTAAAATCACTATCAAATTATTATCGCTTGTAAGCGGATTCGCAAGCGCTGGCAACAAGTGTTCTACGTGTTGTACCCTAGATACCTAACTTTTCTATAATAATTAAAAAAAAAAAAAAATTTTTAATTTTCCTAGTACATGCAAAAACGTTGTTAATTTAATTATACAAACGAATAGAAAATCAAAAACCACCTTTAATACCCATTAAAGCAAATATAATATGCCGTCGAGGTGAGCTAACTTCGAGATGAACGCGTGTCAAGATAAACTTGCGCGAGGTGATCTTGCGTCGATGCTGCAGTATCGAGATGGCAGCGTCGAAGTGGCCGCGTCGAAATGGGGCGTACTGAGTTAACCTATCCCTTATTAGTTCGTCTTTTTAAAGAACTAAAGTTACAAGTTTTAGCGATTTCTATTACATCAACTATAAATGACTCACCCAATTCAAACTAAAACTTTCAAACTTTCAAAACTAAAACCATTTTAATGCATAGACTGCGATCATTTTCACCGATAAATGACTTTTGGTTGACATCGTGTTTCTTTAACCTGACGCCATATCACGTTTATCTGTTTGTTGTGATATACGTAGCTTGAAAAGTACTATATCCTTTATGAGGACACCAGGAGCGTCTTTACTGTTTCGTCCTCAGACTAAATATAAGTACCTAGACAAGTCCGAAAAATGAATCCGGAATGCTAGAAAGAGAGCACTGAACGACGACACTAAAGTATCAGGTGACGAGTAGAAATATGTAAGTTTTGACGTACTCCTAATTATATATAACCAAACACACAAAAATAGGATCACGGACGTACATTTCTTATTAATTAGCACAAATTAATTCTTTTAAGGTTTTACCTCGGTACTACCTATTATTGTCACTATGTAAATTCTCTAATACCGCAGCTCTACAATGGAGTGGGTGGGTCTGATTGATGTCTCGTACGTTAACCAAACAAAAACAAAATATAATCAAAGGCGCCAGGGGCACAGATACGTTTGAACCAGATTACCCCAATCTGTATAAAAGTACCAGAACCTGGACATAAATCAAAATCGATATGAACTTGACTAACCGTAAGTATATAATAAAACAAAAGTTTACTGATTCGAACAAACAAGCTATATAAATATAGCTGTTAAAAAAAACTGATAGCTAATCGTTAGTACCGTTAGTGGTTTATCTACTGTGAATATTGACTACAATATTCTAAGTTTAAATCAACAAATACTATTATGTCCGATAAACCCGCATAAACAAATAAATAAAACGTCAATGGTAAGTAACTGATAAACTTATCTTTACAGGTTCTGTTCTCTTTTCTTTTACAATCCAAATGGTCGTCCGGAGCCAGAGCGATGGAGTTGCAATTTCTTAATGTTTACGATACGAACTTGTTAAAATAAGAAAAATGCCAACAGTTAACTGTAACGACTTGTGTGTGTTAAAGTGCAAAGCGCTATCTAAGCGATAACTTTAATGCTTGAAACACGTGTGTCGATAAAGCCAAGTATTAACTTGTACAGAAGCACACTCGCAACAAAAGAACACCTGTGACGTAGCATAATAAAATATTTAATGTAAACATCAATACAAAATATGATTGAAATAAAGAGAATTCACACGCCTCTGTTATTTTGGAAAAACCAAGCAACGACATCTATACGAAAACTATTATACTGGACGAACGTTGAACGAAAGAACATGAAATCTACACGGTGAAACCTTTTGATGACCATATTTACAACTAAACAACAACATTGAAGATAACCAAACGTTAAATAAAATTTAAATGGTACCTTAATACCTTCATAATAAAAATAATTAAAAGATATAAAGATGTGTCATGTATTTTATAGGTTAACAGTGACAGTCCAGACATGAATTTAACCTTTTCATATGCTAAATTCAAGTAGTTTTCTTATTTTTCTACGCGTTAAGTGTCAAGTGGTCCGTCCTTGCACCTCTCTTCTATCATGGCGACTTCAAAACAACGGTGCACGTTACTTTCCTATAGATACTTATATTAGTCTGACGTTTTGCCAATTCGTACGTTATCCTAACTATACATGGCTGTGTCTCCATGCACATGAGCATAATCTTCTTTCAGGCTTTAATAGATCTAAATTGCTTAATTTTAATATCACTGTGTCTTTGTTTATTTATTTTGTATAGTTAATATATATACGTGTGTGCTTATCAAAGTGTAATGAGCAGTGTCTCAAGTATAAACGTGTGATGTGTGTTGACGAAACCGTGTGCAATGGTGTTTGTCTTGGCAAAATATTTGCTTCCATGTTTAGGAAAACCAACAAAAACCTAAACAACACACCCCTAACCTATCCTAGAACCCAAAAGATTTCTTTTGTAAACTTGTCTTTTGGTCTGACAGAATTTCGACGACAAAACCCAAAAACAAAAGTTTGATTCTTTCTGAAACTTGGTTTAAACTAAATTGCATTATTAAATTATGTGGTATGACCCATTCCTCTCTACTAGACCAAAATTTCTATTGATTCTTCCATAAGGTGTTGAATGGTATTCAAATAAACTGTGAAAACTTGGCAGCCTATACACATAAAAAAGATTTGCCAATTGTAATTTTTTTTTAAATTACTGTGTAGTTTTTAAAATGTGTATTTAATTTAAACACTGAAAATTGATGCCAAAACATCTCAATAGAAGGTCGCCTGTATCGTGACGTCATTCCTTGTATAAATAACATAAAATAGTAAATTAGTGGTGTTTTACGTTAGTACTTAGTGTTGTTATACAGGTGAAAGTGTTTTTTATGTCGTGTGGGTGTAAATAATGTATAAAAACACTGTAAGTTAATAAAATACATTATACAAGTACCTTTACTCCTAACATTGTTGTTTTGAAAGTATCAATATATCCTTCGTTGCCAATTTAACTTAATGGCATCCTATAGTAATTATATGAAACACAAATTCATTTTGAAATAATAAGTGCCTACCTAGTGTGAATTATGTATTACAATGGTATTACTTACGATGTAGCTTTTACACCTCTAATCTCCGCGGAATTGAATCGTTTGTCATTCTTAATAAAGTACATTACCATAAACATACGTAAAGACGGCAGGTTGCTTGAACAAGCCTTCTACAAACTTTTCCGATGTCATACAATTATAAACATACGCTTTTAATTTCAATAAACACAAAGATGACCACTGAATCAAGCATAAAACGTAAACAAACCACCATTTATACGAGTGTTGACGTCACGACCAACGGGAACGCGTTTAAAGAATAATTTTAAAAGACTGTGTTTTGAATATCTTTAAAATGAAAATATTTAATCTGAACACATTCCAACAAAGAATAGACTATAAATGAATAAAATAGCTTTTGTTATCGAAGCCAACTTAACATTATATCATTTTCATTTAGCTTAATTTCATTCAATATTGTGCCAAAACTTTTAGCACATACGTTTTGATAGACTTTGTTGAACAAGTGTAAGAAATTCCTTACGACCTTATCTGGATTTTATGTTTTTAGTTGAGAGAATTGGGCGCACTAGGCTTCTTTCTTGTTCCGAACCCAGACTCTTTCAAGTCAAACAACAAAAGAGTTGGGTTCAACGAGAACGACAACATAATATTGATTGATTCTGATGTCTATTCATATCTATTCCATTAGGTATGTGAATAACGAAGCTTGGCAATAACGAATGGTATAATAAGCATTAAAACATCAAAACCTTACTACCCCGTTTTTCAAATTTTTATAACTTATTCTATCTTTAATAATTTTCCTTTTCTTTCCTCCAGGCAGCTCCTTCTTTCTAGCACTTTCTTTAACCAATCTGCCTTTTTTACCATTTTTTTCTTTTCTTTCTTCCATTATTACTCCACTGCATCCAACTAACGGATGTTCTATATTTTTTCAGTCTTCTCCACACACCATGTACATTATCTCCTCATCCGTTCTCCAATACTTTTTAACCTACATCTAGCTATCATCTTCTTCTTTTTCGATGCTTTTCTCTACTATCAAGTACTTTGGAATTCTGTCCACTATTCAATCTTTTCCTTGTGTAATTCTAGCTCTTTTTTCCTGCATCTGGTTATCTTTGTCTCTTCTTCTATCTTTCTTCCTTCACTTTTTTAGTCTTTTTGATTTCTCTCTTGGATATCCCTCCCTTTGATAATATGCTTTTCTATCTTATTCCCCCATATTTTACTTTCTGCTCCTCTACTTCTTTTTTAACATATCTACAGTAATTTGTTCTTTTTTCTTTCCTTTGATCCTTTCCCCAGACTCAATGCCCTTTTTTCTTGTTTGAATTCTTATCTTTTCCAATTTTATCTCCTCTTCTAATAGATTGATCATTAACTAAGTTTGAAGGAAGGTTTATAACCATTCATAAAATAACGGATGAAACTGTATTATAAGACTTACTAATTTGAAGGATATCTGAAGTTAAGCATTATTTTGTCCTGATTATATGTTTTTTGTCCTTTATATGTCGTCATGCAATGACTGTGCTGGTTATATTTTATCTTCTTATTACCCTTTACAACAAGTCTCAAATGTCTTGAGGCAAGAGTGAATGTGTATGACTGTCTGTAAATGTCATGGGACATTTAAGCGTTTCATATTTGGGATCTGTCTCCTGCGACTATTATCAGTGGTGACCATAATCAGTATTTCCGAAAAACGGCCGTTTTGAATATTTGGGTTTTTTAGATTTTATTTACAAAACCCATTTAAATTCTATTGTTTGATTTTTCATTTAATTCCCAAATAAAAAATTATGAATTAAACGACTTTTTGTAAAATTTGTCAAAATTTGATGTGGTTTTCATTAAAGTAATTTCTATTTATTTAAGAGTAATATTCATAAAAGAAACACGTTTAAATGATAGTTCTAATTAAAAATAATTTAGTTTAGACTTGAATTCAGATACTAGTAAATCCAAAAATAATAGAGAAAAACTAATTTTGACAGTTTTTATGTAATTTGAGAAATAATTCCGAATTTGGATATTTTATGAACAAATTTAAATTTGTCAGTCTCCATCTCCATGATGTACATTATCTGACATTACTTCTGTAGCACAAGTTAGCATTTACCTAAACTAATTAGAACAAAATTCCCATTTTATGAAAACTTAATGTGTCACACTGTATACAAGGTGTCGAAACTAAAGGTTGTACAGCAAATTACGAGAAAAACCAGATTAATTGAGCAAAAACACGTCAACTTTAATACGAAGGACTAGAACACGATAATAATCATCCTTCTAGTTGAAATAGTTACCCCTTTAAAAATCTTAACAGGGAATATTTGTTTGGAGAGCTTAGATCACTATTTGTGTTGTGGTATTTAGATGAACTTTCAATCATCTCTTAGAAAAGGGGAAAATCACCTTTTTAACAATTTTACTTTTAAAATGTTTTGAAATGGTTTTTTATTTTTTGAAATTACAACTTGTCAAAGCAATGCGACATTTTTTATTGTGTCTCAAGAACCCTTCACTGAAAAGGTACAAAAATAATAAATTAATAGTGCTACATTTTTTGATTCCCTTTATCGCAGGCTTCTTTTAAGTGATCTGATTTATTAGAACACAATGGTAAAGCTTAACTTCAAAAATAAAGAACCATTTACACATTTCTAAAATAAAATTGTTAAAGGGGTACTTACTCTTTTGTGATTGAAAATTATATCATCTTCCCATTTACGTAACTGTTGAAATTGTTATTATGTATGTAATTTTTTAAAGAAAGAAATTGTAATAACTGTAATCTACCAACCCAACACTGTTTACCCCCGATCACATAAAATCAACTTAAATTTGAATGTTTAATATGTAATAGGTAGGAGAAGGTTGCCTATGTTGGACCGGTTTGCACTCTTTTTATCCTAACTAAAAATACCAAAATTAAGTTAAGATTGGGATTACACTAGATAAAAACTTTAACATTTTCCGCATATATGTATTTTTTTTCAAAAATTATAGAAAACAATATTCTGCTTTAAAAAAAACATTTAAAAAAGTGTTACAAATGGTCCAATTTATGGACTTGGTAACTTAAATTGGACCACTGGTTTCCGAAATTAATCATCAAAACTAATTTTATTCAATGCATTAGAGGGAATACAATCTTACAAAAAAAGAAATATATTTTGGAATCAAAACAAAGTAGCAAAATAAATTCTGCGAACACAATTAACATTTAAACGAAATGAAGTCTTTTTTAATTGCATTTATCACAAAATGTGTTTGTGATCCATGAGTATCAAAGCAAGATTCATGCACCCATGCATGACATTTCGGAACACTGAATCATGTCTTCTGGTATTCTTTCATCACAAATAAAACAACAGTCGTCGTAATTTATGTCTACAACTATTGATTGGCTGGACTTTTTTGACTGCTGCCTCCACGTTTTTCCTTTAGTAGTTGTTTTTCTTTTATTTTCAAAACTTACTTTTTTCATGATAGCTTGTTTTATTATTTTTCTAATTCTTTTCTTTATATTGGGCTGAGATTAAAATTGCAGCCTTCTGCGCTGTTGTTCGTTTTGCTCTTCTTACTCCCACATGGTGTGGCAGTGGAGATAACTTTTTAGGGCTGCACATACAGAAGTGGCATCATCAGTATCAAAATTTTCCTCATTTTCTAGTATTATTGGCATTTTTATCAATTTCAACAGATTCATCTAACTGAATAAATTGGGTTTCATTATCGTTGTTATTTTCCTGGTCCCGTGTCAAATCAAATGGTGACTGGTAACTTTTCATTCACTGGATCATCATTTTCTTCTTGCACTTCAGTATTTTGATTAAAGCATCTTGGTGCAAAATGTGCATCAGTGAAAACAAATCTGTTAATTGGCCATATGCCTGATCCTTTAAAGGAACCTATTGCATTGGCTAAGGGTTGTAAGACGATAGGCTGGGTCGAGAAAGTCACATACTTCAAACTCGGGTATTTTAGCCATGTCCGAAAGTTCGCTTGTCAACTCAATATGCCATTTTGTCAGTTCAATTGCTGGAATGTTTTTGGAGTGAGTGATGTTGTCCATCTATTAAAAAAGCATACTTTTCTCTCAGGTGTAAAGTCGGTGTCAGTTATTTCTATACTGCTGTCAGGCGAAGCTCCTTTTAAGAGTCCTTGCATTCTTTTTCATTTAAAAATAATCATGGGAAGGATGTATAATCCTGCTGCTTTTACACAGCAAATAATCGTGGTACTAATAGTACCCCTTTCTCCGCTGGAACACTTGTTTTTGGCCTTTACAACCTACGATCTTCTGAGATTTTTTGGACTGTTGAGAAGCCCGACTCATATTGCACTAAATATACGAGTTTTGTCTAAATTGTTATCACGCGACCATTTTTTATAAATATCAAAAATTCGTACACATTTTGTCGGTTAAATCCTTTGGCTCTCGCCATAGATGTCGCTTCCAGGTTTTGTGAAGCGACAACCCTAGAATTATCTTGGGTATAAAGCGGTAATACCATTTTTTTTTCCGGCAAGTTTTTGGTTTGATTAAATCCCACGGTAATACCGTTTTTTTTTTTCAACAAATTGGAACGCTAATTTTCTGACTTCTGTTATTGTCAGGCCAAACATATGTTCTTCTAAACGAAGAATATGATTTCCTCAAATCTTTCCATTTGATAAGTAAGAATTTTGGTCTACCCTTATGCTTTTTAGCCAATGCTAATTTATTCGAATTATGAGAGACGTCGCTTTAGAAGTGGCTTTTTGGAATTTGGAATTGGCGTGAACATTTGTTTAATCCAAGTTGACTCGATTTATAGGCACTAAAGGGCTTTTTTCCAAATTATCTTCTCTTCATTTATAACAAGGACTTCTATTCTTTTTAGTTACACATCCATCTGAAAATCATTCAAAAATCATGCATTTTGGTTTGTGGGTCTGGTATTATTTCACATATAAGCAGCTTCCGGAATTAAATTGATTTGATGACCTAATTCTCCCTACAGTATAGGCAGCCATGTTTACACATTATGCAGTTTGAATACCTGATTATTTGTGTTGTAAATTTCTCTGGGGGTTTTAGTTATTTGAAATTGCCAGTTCCGACAATTTTATTTCTATTTGCTGATCGTTCTGAAAAGGTGAAAAGCAGCCAGTAACTGTCATCAACAGAGTCCATTTGGTTTTTCCTTTTCTCCATTGGATAATAAAATATTAGATTTGGATACGACAGCTGTCACATCTGCCTATTAACTGTCGAACACCGAAGACTTTCTTTTTATACAAGCTAAGTTAATTTTTTATGCATGTCATTCATACAATTTGTCGAGTTTTATTTGTACGTACTGCGGCCGTGAGTTTAGCAACTTACCTTTTTGGCTCTGTATAGACAATTTGTAAACTAGAAAGATCTTTCCAAGTATCTGATTAATTTTGTGCGCTTTTAAACTATTTAAATAATCGGCCAAGGTCCGGTACTCTCCGTAATTGTTGTCAAGTACATTCCGAACAATATTTGCCACGTGAACTCGGTGAATCGCTTGCATGGAATAATTGGTGCTACGACTGTCAAAAGTTCATAAGTATTTGGAGCGTTTGTGCCTCGATTTATTACTTAATGTCTTAACTCGTTCTCGTGGAGTTATTATTATTTTATAACTATATTTTGCTATTAATTCTAAATGATATTATCTATTGGTGTGTCTATGTATTTCTATGTGTGTTGATTGAACTCTAGTCGCTATAATAGTATACATATTTCTGTGTCTACGAGTTCCTAGTGGCTCTAGAATATCTCTTTATACGCAATCTTCGTGCAGTGTAGAAGCCTTCATTTCTAACGATTCTCAATAAGCTCACGACCACTTCCGACTAAAAGGAGCTGCCGGCAAGGTCTTCCGAGCACTTGCTATATTTTTGAGTTTGTTTACAAATAGACCGTAACAAGCTTCCCTAAATTGACAGGTCCAGTTTAGGAAACCGTAACGTGGTCCATTTAAGGCAACTAAACAATTTTTGACTTATAACTCAAAAATACATACGAGAATTATGTCCGATTCAAATGAAAACATATTATTAGATATTCAAAATAAGTTAGTTTATGTTATATTGTTTACCAGAGTATGATAAGAATTACTGTTAATGACAAAAAGTACGATGATTGCGGGTTAAAACTACATCAAGAACTGCACAATAATCCCACAGGCAATAACTTCGCTGAGAAGCGCGCAAAATGTAAGAAATTTTATCAGTGTGACCAACACAAGTTTCTAGTTCGTCCTGTTACTGCTAGATAATATCGTCACCCGGATTTTGCCAAAGTCGCATAGGTTCAGTTTAGGCACTGGTCCAATATACGGAACTTTCCCCTACATATTGCACAATGTGTCCAATGAAAGTGTTTTTTTTATATGTTTATTTATGGAGTGATTATTGGAGTTCTTTTTACTAACGTGATTTTTAATGGAAGTTTTTAGTTTGAAGTGATTAATGTTTGGAGTTATTTTTAATGGAGTGATTTACACCGTGGAGTAAGTTGTTAACCGGAATGATTTTTATGGAGTGATTTTGTCTGAATACCGTATTATCCAAACGATACATTACGAATTCAATTGAAACATACCATGATGCAAGTAATGACCTGTGTTTCAGACCTCGTACTTATTAAGATCTTTAAAGAGGTAGCTGCTACTCCCTGTTTGTTTAGTCCATCTGGTTTTCCTGTAATTTGATCCGTAACCTTCTAGTTTGTATACCGTGCGCTATTTTATATTATTATTAATTAATTTTTTTTAAATCACGGCGTCTACTTGTAACCTACTCGGTATACCTTAATATTTAAACCAAAACAAGTTGTAGATCTTCGTTCTTGTGTATGCAAGATACATCTCTTAACACTGAAATTTTGTTAAAATTTGAATTAATTTTATCAAATCAATATTATCGGTTTTAAAATTTTAATTCATCGGTGTCTAGTATTAGATACTTATTTTTTAAATCAAGTAGTAAATCAAAACCATCGAAATCAAAAGTTTTAATCAAGGATCTAAACTACTTTCATTGAATCTGTGAATGCCATAATACAAGCTTCTTCGGCTGACGATAGAAATGTGCTAATGATTATCGATTGAATACCCAAACATGTGTCTTGTACTTCTAGAATTTATTTCCTTGTTGTTGTTACATTTTTTGTAGTGCTACTCAGATCAGGATAGTAGAAACTTTAATTTCTGATCATATTAGTAATGGAAATCTGATAGAAATATTGATGGAAGAAACATTAATTAGGGGATAATATCAGGTAATAATACTAAGATTTTAACATGATTGAATAAAACCTTTCAATTTATTTTTAACTATTTTGACTGGGATATTTGTGAAATTACAAATTTACCTTAATTGAATGCTTTCTTATTTAAAACTCTTTGAAATAAAAAAAAAAACAAGGTATCCACATTTTTCCAATTTATTTGAGGAAAAGCGAATACGTATAATTTAAGTAGAAAGTAATACAAATGAAATCAGGCCGTAAGCAGAAACAATATACAAAGGAGTTAGACTAGCGGAGGACATATGAGGTCGCATCAGTCAAAGTACGGTCCATTACGCGCAGCTAAGCGATACTGGCTAATGGCTGCAAACCGGAGATGGATGGTTGGTCTAAACGCTAGCAATAAGGTCGCTTCGAAAAGAAATCGAATAGGATTATTGTCTATAAGTTAATTCGTTCATCATTTATTTTCCTTAACTACCACTTTTGTTTAAAAGATTATTGAAATCTCAATTCCTGTACATACAATCGATAGTGCCTTTTTTCTTTTTTATTGCGTATGCGCCGGGGTAACGTATGTTTATTGTTTTGTCTAGAAAACTTCGGTAAAAGTTTGTTCATGTTGAAATTTCAACGCAGCTTTAGGATTTGAAACTTGAAACTCAATCTAAACATAAATGCAATTGAAGCTTATGAATACATAACTTACAGTATTGTGATAACAGTGGTTTATATTAGCTTTGGTTTTTTGAAAATGTAAGTATGGCTTCTCTATTTTTTCCAATAAATTTAAAATAATGCATCCTGATGCAATCTGCATTCTATGATCAATAGTCATCATTGTGACATTTTTTTGTTAGTTCACAGGTGTTACTGCTTCGATAAGTTTATAAGATATAATAAACCCATATGAGGAAGGTGGAACCTGTTTATGTGAACCATAAGTTTATTAAAGAGACGAATTTACTTGTTGGATGTCTAATTGGCTCCTCGCACAGACCCTGCATGGACTTTAGAGCTGGCCCAGTCAGTACAGAGATCGGTACTCCCAAAGTTTCTCCTAGCTGCATTTGATCTTGTTTGAACTTATGTGAATGCTGGGAAATTCTCTTTTCTATAATTATTTACAGCTTATTTTAGTCAATCTCTTCACTTTTCTTTTTCTGCTCCCAACGCTATTAGGTTTGGCTGGAGGCATAGCCGGTTTTTTTTTCATTGATTCTCTGAATTGGATAATAATGATGAACATTGCAACAAACATGGAACTTAGGTGAGGAAAACACTAATGGAGAAACCATAAACAAAATCAAATATTACACAGAATGGCGGATTTACAAAAGTACTCCGGGAGAGTAGGTAAAAACAGAACCTCTTCTGTTAGAAGCGTCTTCTTGGATCCTGGAGAACAATAACAATAAACGAAGAGATGACAATATTTGGCAATGGCAACAGCATATAAAACGCATGACAAACCTAATATAAACTCTAATATTTCAGCATAAAAAATTTCCTATTAGAGATGTGGTCTACGTGAGGAAGAGAAAAAAACACTATGAATAGGTTCATGCTTATAAATGAGAAGGTGTCGAGGATCCTACTGAAAGAAGGACCTATTGCAGAGAACACCAATCACGCAAAAATACCACACAATCGGAATTATCAGACAAAGTTAAACTTTGAAAAATTTTTAAAAAGGGTACAGGACATTAGTACTAATAGTGATACCTCTTACGAATGCTGTAGCAAGATTAGAAGATACGTAAGGCTTGATCAATATTGTCAGGAACAGGAGAAATAGGTGATTTATAACATCAGTTTGGGATGATGAGTATAAAGAAAAGTTTCTTGACCAAAGCAGCGCCACCTAACCAAGCCTTGCCTTCAAAAAAAAAACGAAATGGGGATGGCCAACTTAAGACATTAATAAACCTACTAAAAAGAAATTGCAAAACCATCACAAATTTGCTTGACGAAACTAAAAGGCAAAAATCAGACATAGAAGAAACACATTGAAGGCTACCGATAACTGGACAGCATAAGAACACAGAAGGAAGTACTGAACTCAAACACCAATTACATAGAGAAAAGATTATGATGAAACTGATCCATCGTTTTTTGTCTATTATGTAAGAAGAAGAGACACTATGAGACAGAGCAATGATTAAGTTTCTACAACTAAATACAAACCCAAGCACCGGCTCATTACCTTCTACTTTCTGCAACGTTGAATTTCAATATTGATATTTTATTGTTAGTTTAATGTGTCCACAAATTACCGTACAATGACGTAAAAGGATTATAGATTAAAAATACTGATCCTGCAGTTAATTGTAACTAACAAAATTCCCATACGAGAAGTTAGATTTTGGCAAAAGGTTCGTATAGATCCAATTTGCATAGTTGGTACATTTCCAAATCTACTGACTTCAATATTGAAAATCACAGGAATGGGGCTCTTTAGTTTTCGACAAAGAGCAACACTGTTAACCAAATGACCTGCATCTAAAGCTCTTCTTGGTAAAGATAATTTATAATTTCTTTCAAACTATCCTGACGTTACTTATAAATTTTTAACACAAGATTATTCCAAGGATTTTACCGAATCTGGAACATAAACAAGCCTGCTCCCGGTTGACAGTTGTAAAGTCGTAGACGTGACGAAATTATAAAACTTTAGTAGAAGAACAGAGTAAAACCGTCTTTCAAATTTTTTACAACGTACGGTAGCCATGTTATTTCACTAAATCAAAAAGGTGCTGAGATTAATTGTGATTATCATAGACTCTAAACTCAACTGCTACACTCCTAGAATAATTAATCGAACAAATTGACTTCTAAAATTGAGAAAGAGGGGGTTCATCAAACCAACAGTGTGGTTTAGAACCAAAATTGTCAATAATACACGCATTGAGCAAAGGAAAACATGTGTGATGATAACCATTCGAATAATCTCTTAACTCAGCATCCGAATTAATACGTATAAATATATCAGATATCTTTTAACAATTATTCGGATTTACTTTCAAAATTGGAAAATCGTAACTGAATGTGAGACATAGTCCGAGCAGTCGTGTACCACAAGGGCCAGCGCTTGTCGTTCTGTTATGGAATAGTCTCCTACCCATCAAACCCCTGAAGACATTAAACTAAAAGTGTATGCCGACAATTTGGCAATAATCTGAGTGATAAAATAATTTGTTATTTAAAGGCTTTGAATCATTTTGTTTTGATAGTTTTTGATTTCAGACACCAAAACCACAAGTTAAACCGCGCGAAGTCTTTCTAACGTTTCGCTAACGCGAGTGATCAGCTTCTTTCAAACGTCTTTCCATTTCCGATATTATGGCCAATATTGTACTTATACTGGTTTAAAGAAGGATAAGTTGTTCGGAACTTTCGTCATTGTAGATATATATACAAGTACACGCACATGGTGGTATCCAGATGATATACTGCTGTATTCATCTGGTCACAACGTGAACACAATAGTTAACACGTAACATAGTTAATCCGATACAATTCTGCAGGGTAGTAATATACTTGTCCCTGTTGTACTACATTGTTGAATGTAAACAATTCACGGCCGTTGTCCCATGACTTCAAGTTTTTCGATTGATGTAGTCCTAAATGTGATCTTGACGTTTCGCTGAACTGCTCTCGTGATTTTGTAAAACATTTCAAATTAAACTACTAATGAAAGTAAGTACTACTCCAAAAACAAACCACAAACAACAAACAACAACCGTGGTATTCTCCTGAAAATGAAATAAACGGCTAACCGGCTAAAAAACATATGATAAATATATCGAACTGTTTAATGACCTCCACAATCTTTAAGGCGGATCCAGGTACCAGGTTGTTGGAAGACCGCCGCTGTTTTTAAATAACTTAAGAGTGAAATTCAAAGTTAATCTTTGCTCGAAAACGAGGAAAAATTACGTTATAGAAAACAGTTCAAATAAAAGAGATAATAAATTACATTATTGTTTTAGATGCTTCTTCGCATTCCATTTTAGTCAATACTGTGGGGCTGTATCGAGAAATCCCTAAAAATAGAAGTATATCAAATGCTGGCCCCAGAAGATATTCTGCTATACCTTCTACTTTTGTTATGTCGTTTACTCAATAATAATGCAACCTGAAATTTTCTAGTTCAGAAAGATCTGTAAAAACAACGCTTGAACGCAGTCAAGAAATGTCCTTCGCATCAGCACTATCGGTGTTCAGAAAAATACCAAATATCATTGGCAAACTGTGAAAATAACTGCAATATTATCGCAAAATGAGCATCAAGAAACTATGGATCAACAAAACTGACGATCGACAGAACCGTATAGAACTATAGCTATACTAGTTTCAAATTCCTGGTGGTTGCCTCCATGCGCAGAAAAACTTAATTGGTTCATGATATCGAAAAACATGCCGCTGTAATGTTTTTATATTATCATTTTATCTATTATTTTTATTTTCGGTACTGTTTATTTTATGATACTGTAATGAGATAATGAGTTACAATATGAAGAAGAAATTCATCCTCCTAATAATCTTTGCAGCAATATGATATAATTTATCATTTATTAATAACAAATGATCTGGTTATTGGTCTGCAATATTCGTTTTATGTCTCATAACTGAAATGGTTTAGTATGAAGTTGTTGTAGTTCGTTTATGTGGTTTAAATTTGCTGGTATACTTTCTAGTTAATCTGGAAGATTTTGTCACTAATTAATCTTATATGCCATATCTGTTAGAATTTTTATTACCAATAAACAAGTATGAAAGATCATTTTTAATATTTTGGATTTGGTTCTGTATAATTAGTGGTTAACACTAAACGTCTTTAGAGGTAAATTCCATAAATCTAGATAAATGAAAATACATTTGTGTTAATAGTATTTTGTTTTCTGTGATGACTTATGATCTTGTTCAGCAATCTTCCTTATTTGTATCTTAAGTTTTCATTGTCATGATATATGACTTTAGGTAAATTTTTGATCTATGATTAGTCTGAAGTACTTTACTTAGGTGTTAATTGACAGACATGTTTTAGTTCCTAATGTTTTTGGTTTGATGAAGGTGATAACATCACAGTTGGACCATGACTTTCCATTTGTCCAACCAGTATTGTATGAGACTGAGGTGTGTTTGTAAATTAACAGATAATTTGTGGGTTGTTGCTTATGGATACATTGCTGTGACGTCAGCGAATGCAAGAAGCAACAGATCTCAGCCGTGAATGTAGATAATGGTCATAACATTTCATGAATTTATAGTGATACCATTTTGTCAAATATCAATGATGGGAAAGCATGATTTCTGCACCAACAATGAGGTGGGACGTAACAATTTCAGTTTATAGGAGGCCGTCGTGCCATACAAAGGTTAAATTTTGCTGAACTTCCAGGAAGGCTGCTGAATATATTTTCTACTCTTCAAGATTTATGTGAACGCTTCTATGATTCTGTGCTATTGTTGTACAGTAAAATAGATTTCATGAAACTAACTGTTAATAAGTGTTATTGAGTTTACTTCATTATCTTCCAAAATTTTCAGAACCAACATATCAGAGTTTAGCCGGTTTGTTAATCATAAATTGGCTGTGCGCATTTTTATGTAGGAAAGTATTAATCAAAATTCTACAGAGTCGCGCAAACTTCTTACACCATGATAACTTAGTTGATAAAATTTTCAAAGTTTGTGATACTGAGTGCAATATTTAAAAAAAATATTTTCATTATACAGGGTTTTCGAAAAAGTCGTATTTATTAACATGTTATTTTCAAGTCATTAGTTGTGTTATTAATTAGTATTAATTATTTTATTATCAGAAAATTTATTAATACATGGCGAAGCAAAATGCAAATCAAGCAACATCGCAAAAATTTTTAAATGAATGACCTTATATATCCTATTAGGAATTGTTAGTTTAATTAATTAGCTTTTTAAACAATATAGTATATTGACGGTGATCTGACAATAACTGCTATGTCCGCGAACACCGATTTTACAGAAGAAACAAAAAACCGTTTTCATCAAAATATTCACAACTTAATATCAACATTTTCACAGATTCGTTAAATAGGAAATGAAAAGCGGAACACATTACATTATTGGATAAAAAATTACAAATATAAAAAGTAAATGTACTTAGTAGATATTGCAGTTAACTATCTAGCAGTTAAAGGCATTTTGCTTAAAGGTTTATAATGAAAATAACAAAATTAATCAAACTGAAAACGAAAAACTAATTCTAAGCAACATAGCATGAAGGGTATTTATTTGCTTTTTTCTCTCTAACTCTTGGGTTTAGGTTCAGACTTCTTCATGTTTTGTACGATATGTTGATAATTTCATTATCCTGTTCTTTTCAAATAATTAATTGAGTCGTAAAGCTGTGGCATTCTTGAGAACACTTTAGAGCTTGTAAATTCTTCCCATTTTTCTTATAATTGGTAAATGAGTTTTTGTTATGTAACGCAAAACCCATAACTGGAGCAATCACTTTTACATCTTGGTGGAAGTTTATGATATTCCATGACCAAACTTCAGTTTGTATTGAATTCTACTACTGGGACTATAATTAATGAACTTTAATATCTGTAACCACATGTATTTTGTCTGGTCTTATGCTAGCATAGCGATGATGTCCTTGAAAAAAATGTACTATAATTGAATCACTTTGTGACTCCAGGTTTCTCCTAGCTTCCTTGAAGCCCAACATAATCAATAATACTTGCAACTGAATTTCTCGGTTTTCAGTTTTTTTTTCAAAGAAGGCATGAACCGCCCACATTCCATTTGTGTGTGTGTGTTTTTTTGTTAGATACTTAATAATATCAATATTGCAATGTACCACAAAATTAAGAAGACAGCCCACTTTCAAGTTTAGTGAACCAGAAACATGTGGCTTGGTAACTAGTAAGATTGTAAATAGTAAAATTATAGGTCTGAAATAATTTTTTGTTGCATTTAAAGTCGGTGCTACTTTTAAAACTTGCAGTCCATACAGCAAAATTCACGCCCCTTTGAATGACTTATCTTTCTTTTGGAACGTTCTTCTTGCTACGATTTTCGTATTTAATATGCTGCTTCCATTTATTCTCCTCCACATTATTCTTTCATTTTAAATGCAAAGATCACATCGGTCTGTTTTTGGTAAACAGAGTAAGGTTTTTTGGTTGAAGATTTTATGCCCAGGCATAAGCTTCATTTTCTTCCTGCATTCATTAACACTTTAGCATTGTTAAAAAAAAATATTAACTCTGTGATTTTTTGGTCTTCTTCTTCATTTTGTTGATTTTGCTTCCGTCATACCGTGCTTACCGTTTTCTTTACCCATGTTTCTACTGTAAACGTTTCAATCCAGTAGTGCTTAGGAAAAGTATTCCTACAAACTTGTACAGCTTATCTACCCATTGGGAAGCTTATAAATCGGAGTAGTGCGTCTACTTTTCTTGGTTCTCTTGTTTTTCTTGACGTAGCAGCCACAAAACCTTTCTCTGGTACCAGATCATTTTTCTCAAAATTCGTGAATATTTTATTTCTGGTGTTCACTAAAAGATTTTACAAAATCTTCTCTTGACTCACACTTTAGATGAACCGGTACATAGCAGATATTGACTTTTGTCGGCAAGTATATTCTACATAACAAAAGATTGTTCTGATTTTTTACTAGCCACGTACGCAACTGAATTATAAAAATAACTGCAGTAAAATCTCGTTATTTGAAGTTAGCGGTATTGTCAGATCACCGTTACGTAGGGTATAAGTTAATCAAACGGTACATATTTTTTTAATTTAAATGTAAAGGTATAATATATAATTAATATAATATATATAATATAACTTAACTCATTAGCTAATTTAAAATTTTTGTATGTGACTTCTATTAATAAAATTGTAATTTTATCAATTTTCCTTACTAAACTCACAATACATTGGCCACTATAAAAATGCGTCAAGATACTTTGAATAGTTTCGAGAGTACCGAAAATCGCTATAAAATTATTTGTCCACAATTTCGTTATAAACACTCTAAAATACACAACTTAAAGTCAAGATGCATTTGAAAATTTGTCAATTACCCTACAGTATTCTATACAAAATATTTTAAACATTAATAAATATCGATGTTATATTCTCTCACCAAGATTTTCAATAAGTAGAAATAAAATTCTTAAAGAACTTATTGAAAACGTCGATGCAACTTTACAACTTATAAGGTAAATTGATGGTTGGGTCCCCTATTATGCTCTCTGCTCAGCGTTATGAAGAAATTTTCTGGGGCAATCTTTTCTTCGTTAAAATCATCATTGAATGTCCACAAGAGATAATGATAACACACAATCAGTGAGCCGATGACTATGTTGATGAAGAGATCTAGTCCGGCAGCGGCGACATAGGTTTCCATGGAGACGCCGCCCTGCCTTCATGGACAGTGACAAATGACAGACAAGAGGTAACCAGGTCGCCTGGTTTTACATATGCAGCGACACCCATTTGCTCCAGGATAACACCCTCGTACTCGAGCTTTATTCGTCCGCTGTTTGTGCGAAAGCGATGAACCCTTGTGCGAAGCGACACAGCAGAACGGTTTCGTTTATATCATCGCTGATACCATTCCTCCACGCAATTCTTTATATAACAGACAATTCTAAGGAAGCACGTATACTTATATGTTATTCGACTTGCCACCCACTACTAGAATCTAATTGCTTTTTTCTCCTTTTACATACGTCGCAAGTTCGAGTACGACTCATTTCTGAAAGTTGTTTATGAATAAATTAATTAAATTAATCTACGACAACAATCTAATTAGTATCGGTGTTTTGTTGAAAAAGTTATTCCTTCTCAAATCTCGTGATATGGGTGAAGAAGTGAAGTTGTGAAACACTTCATTACACGTAAACCGTTTCATTTCTTGCCTATGTGCACATGTACGTACAAATACAAACGAGATTTGCCATAAGGAAGCTTTATTTTTATTTCGTCACATGACAGCAACGATCATCTCATCCCTTTTACGAGCCGTATCTGTCCATTGTAGCTACTTCTGTACCGTAGTTTATACTGCATTTGCCTTGATAAGTATAATACGAGTGAGTTACTTTACGGTACAATAACAGCTACCAAAGTGATATTAAAATATTTTATGATTCTACAATGAAATTGTCTGGAGGGTAACGTTAAATATCTAGAACATCTAACGTCATCTAGCGGTGAGCTTTCAACTAATTATGCCGCACTGGTATTTCAACCACACTGTATGATGCTTTCAATTAAAAATGCGTTAAGGGTCGTATCGAACGCTTAAAAAAGATTATTTCGTAAAGTCAGGTTTCAAATTAAATAGAATCGCTCGGCAACTTAGGCAGTCACATTCTGAGTTTATAGAAAAAGTTTTAAACTATTTTAATTACTGCCAGGCAAATGTTACTTCAAAGATCTAGCAGATGTAATGTTTCAAAACAAAACTTTCTGTGTACCGTTGTTAAACATTGTTTCGTGAATAATTAAACCATTATGCTGGGGTTTTGATTGATATTACTTTCTAACCGAAAGCAATTATATAAAAATTTTAATTGAATACCTAAATGGAAAGAATTCAAGACGATTCAAAGACATAACAAACATGTAACTAAATAAAATTCAAACAAGAATTAAAACGGTTTTATTTTTTTATGTTTTGCCAAATATTATTTCTTTCCTGTTGCATTCCCACGAACATCAATAAATTTCACCAAGAATTATATAGACAAGTTCCTCAAATCCGTCATGGTAACACCCCACTTGTGATACTTCGATGGAAAGCTTTACAAAGTTGCTGTTAATTTATTTAGACAGCCATTGTATGTCTTATTTTAAATCCAAAATTATGTTTTTTATGTTAATTTAGGTCATTACAATTTTATAATTAATGTAATTAAACACGTTTACATTTCTGGTTTTTGAAGTCTTAATGATCAAATACAATTTTATTGTTACTCCGGTTTTGGTTTAAAGTCGTCTACAATTTTTTTTTTTACAAATTAACTCCATATTAGTTAAGTTTTTTTCAACGTACGTAACTTGCTTGAAATATAAAGCAACAGTTTGTTTTAGTCAAGGAGTTTCCTGTGAAGACATTTAACTAACGTCATATAATAATAATAATAATAATGTTTATTTTGCTAGCAAAAAAAACAAAATACGCGTACTGTAACATAAATCAAGTTCACAGAAACAATAATCAATCATACAAAAAAAAACTAAATAGGTAGTCTGCAAACAAAATCCCAAGCTGCGGAGTTCAGTTAATACTCGTTTTTCAACTGCACCTTGCTGCATATGAAAAGAATGCATGCAATGTATACTCTTATAACTAGGAAACAAGTAACCAAACATAAACAACAAACTAAAACTAAAAAAAAAAAAATATGTTTTAATTACAGCAGTGCATAAGTGTCTGTAGATAATATTAAGAAAACAGAAAAGGTAGTATTATGTAGCTAGAAGAAGATTTAAATAATGCTTATGAAATAATCTGAACAGGCATAGACTTCAAATGTTGTGGTATGCTATTATAAATTTTAATAATATGATATTGAAACGATCTTTCAAACAAGGCTGTTGTATGTTGTGGTGGCGTAATCAAACCCCTATTTCTCAAATTTAAATTGTGCACGTCAGTTCTGAATTTTATTTTTATTGTATAAGTATGGTGGTGTTTTTTGTGTAATTATTTTATGGTACAAGGTGGCCGTGTAAAACAACCTTCTGTAATTCCATATTTAACCAATTTAATTCTTTTAAATTTGTGAGAGATGTGATCATATTTAAGAATACACATATATAAATCTCAAAAGCAACAATTTTGTACACGCTGTATTCTCTTCGAAGTGTCATAGTCAATACAAGAACCATATATTTGGGAACAGTATGTAAAGTGAGATAAACAAGCATATCACATAACATTTTTTTTGAAATTCATTTAAATAATTCCTATGTGGGTACAGAGTTTTCAAGGTAGGATACGCTCTTTGTATTTGTAGGTACTTATATGGTTCTTGTACCTAAAAGTGTTATCTTGTACCTAAAAGTGTTATTCGTCGACTCATTTTGAATACCTAAAACACAAGTAATAGTACATTACATTATTAGCGTGGGTAATGTACGCTTTGTCAGGCGGATGCCATGTGTTCAGACGCGAAGTGGAGGGCCGCATGCCGCACTAGCTTAGGAAAACCATATTACCTACAAATTGTGTACAGTTCTTTTGTTGTATATTTAAAAAATAAAAAATAATAATCTTATTCTTCACAGTTGACGTTAGTTAAAATATCGTAAATTTAATATAACTGCTAATTGAAAATATACCAAATGTGCTCCTAGATGTGTAGATGGCTATACCGTTGACTTAGCTCCCTCTTCTTTGAAAATTACTTATAGAAACACCATACAAAACCTCTAGAAACTCGAGACATATTTTTGTTGGAATGTAATCGTTTGTAAAGGTTTTAATGGTTTCAAAAGATTTTCCTGTTTGATTCTTTACGGTATCTAATAGAAATTTCCATATTAATTTTTTTGAATTTTTCGTACCGAATTATTCTCTAAAATTTTCTTTTACGGTGGATTGGTGGTCTAATGAATTTAGGATGGATCATATGCTGATACGTAGATGGCTGATTTGATCTCCTTTCCATCATAGAGTCATATGACTTTGAGGCAACTGGTAATCAAGATCTGTACTTGGGGTATGTACCTCTCGGTACACTTTACTTTTTTTTTTTTCTTACTAGCTGGATGCGTATTGCCTTATAACTACTTAAACATTGTCTATGATGTAAAATAATTAGGACTACTGAGATAGTTCCAGGGGTGCTAGTCTCGAATCATGCGACCACCTCGTTGAACGACTTGCTATCAATATAACTTCGCGTAAAAAAATTTGTATTTAGTTGTTATTCTCGAGTTTCGCACGATGGGGAAAATATCATGCGAACTCGATTCTACTAAAAAAAAATTTGACAACATTGTAATAATTTAATTTTTGACGTTTTCTGTTGGTTAATTCTGTAATAATCATCCGGGAAAAAGAACTGATCCGAGTTATTTGATGGACGTTTTGTCACTGCGACGAGATCAGTCAAAACGCCCGGATCGGATGAGTGTGTGAAACGAACGTTGCGTCAAGACTGAAGACGAGCCCCTTCCTCGCGTCGCTAGTCTCATTCGGCGTCAAGTGCTCGTGCAAATAGATGTGGACGCTTGCGCATTAATATCGCTAGTCGACAATAAACCCGCATTGTGGGATAAAACGTTGACGAGGGCAAATTAACAAATTGACGATTAGAAGCGTGGCGGAAAATTTGCATAATATTAAATCCCGAGAAACGGAACAAAAAGAGAGAAAAAAAAAATTTGGCAAGTTAATTTTGTATTGAATACTATGTGGATAATTTCATATAGCTGCTTTTTGCCAAGCGTATTAAACCAAGATCAGACGAGAAGTATTCAGCAAATGCTGTTCGAATTATATTTGCAGTAGGACCACCTCTACACGGTCGAGGATGTGGACAATGTGAGACCGGGCCCGTTTCTTCACTTGTTTCCATACTGATTGGGTTTTGTTGTAAATTAATACCGTCTTTATCTCGACAAAGTTATGTAAAACCGTACAAGCTTTTATGACGTTAATCCTTCGTTTCTATTTGAAGACTATCGGCCGATCCATTTATTGGCTAGAATACCAAAGGCACACTCAACATATCTTCTAGCTCGGCTCGTTGTGATAGTTGAAGATTTTTTCATGATCTAAATGTGTACTCCCATATGGTCTTAAGAGATTCGGTGTTAAGCTAAAGCTTTCGTCCCCATTGAATACACATACGGTATTTCTTCATGTGTGGTTCCATCCACAGGCTTGGGTTTGGTAAAATATTTATTGAACCATCATTCAAACTTTTTGCCAAAAGGTACTGCTTTTTAATATAGTAGAATCACACTCTTTCCCATATGAACCAACACTTATGTAGATGAATCGGTATTCTGAATCGACCACAGCAAGTAACACAAAAGAGAAATAATCTTTATAATTAAAGAACATAGAACCACTATGGCATGATTTTATAATTCTAATGTTAGCTTTTGTTTCAAATCCATTTGCAATGGCTTCCCATTCTCTCAGTATCAGGCAGCTTCATGAAATCTGTCCATAATCTCTTTCAAATAATGTCGTTGGTATCTTTATTATTTTACTAATAGTCGATATTCCTACCCTATATGAGTAGTGGAGTTCCTTGAACGAACACCCAAAAGCAAAATATCTGAAAACAAATAAAATTGATGAAAACACTTAAACAACAAAACTTTATAATATTATTATTTGTTTGCTGGAAAATCTGTATCGGGATAAATGGAACAACATTCAAGACACATGGCGAAAATTGATGAAAAAATAAGAAAGATGAAAAAATTTGGATCTGCTGCCAAAAAAGTTCCTGACGTTTTGTACACTATAATCAGATGATGGGGGACGAAGAAGGTTTGCGAACCGAGATCAACTGGATGAGTCAATTCAAACTGCAATGAAGGAAATGTACAAAGTGGTCTTAAGTAATGCAACCTGAGTTTCGTAAACCTTCGATTCCCAAAAGCACGAAGAGCACAATAGACGTCGATGAAGAGATGTCTAAATTCTGGGCTCTATGATGACACAAGAAAAGAAAACCCAAATTCTACTATTTTTCAAGGGTGTACTACCCGCCTCGATTCTTTTCACAATGGATAAAACTTAGAGTTTTAAGCAGGAGCTTTAGCTCTTATACAAAAATCAAAAAGGCCGAAATGAGAGTTGGTTTCCAAAGATATGATTATCAAACTGAATGGCAAGATCAGTATCGTGGATACCATACACAACCTCTTCAGCAGCCGGCAGCGTTCGTACATTCACCATCACCAACCTCTCAGTCATCGTATCATTCTCAACTATCTCCTGCAGCGACAAGTGCTTTACAATCTCTTCAGCAAACGGCAGCGTCCGTACATTCACCACAATCATCGTATCATTGTCAACCATCTTCTGCAGCATCGAGTGTATTAGATTATGATTTTAAAGGAATTTAGTCACTATGATTTTAAAGGAATTTAATTACCATGACTTAATCAAGACGACAAAATCAAAAGCTCTCATATGACTGTTTCCAATAAAAATATTTCAATAATTGCATAGCTGTATTTTATTAAACTCCTAAAAATATATTCCAATCCAGAACTAGCCAGATTTGAAGAGTATTTTCATATAAATATTTAAAGAGAAAAAAAGGACGTACCTAAAACATATGGACAGCCTTTGTTGTGGACAAATGCACACTCTAAATCTTTGTGTCTTGTAATTTTATGTCTATTGAAATACTTCCCAAGAGATCGTCAAAAAGGAAAAAGACATTCAAAAGTAGTTAAACAACTTCGCTTCATCATTCCTTAATTCACCTATCAATGTCTCAAATGTCCCTGCGGAAAATCGTTCTCGAAGTATAGGATGCACCCAATGTTGTCTTCGTTTTCTACTTCTTTTCGTCTCATTCAACTTCAAATACCACCTCACAATACGCGAACATCATCGTCGCCGTCCATCGCGTACAAACCACAAATCGTAACCGGGCGGCGAGTCGAACCACCGACCTTCCGGCAAAACAGACCGATCGGATATAATGTGAACACCCACGTCCGGCGTCCGGTTTCAGGGCAAAAGACTGATCGGATAAGTGGGAACGGGCTCTTACTCTCCATATCCTTCATTCTACCTTTTCTTGCATATTTTTAGCTTCTTTTCTTTGACACTTGAGTATATTAATTTTTTCTATATTTTTCTTTTTTTCCTCCTTCTTGTCACTTCTCGCCTATCCATACCCCTCCTATCATGAGTATAATTTCTTCTTCTTAGTCCAAATTATTTTCTGTCCCTTAGTTGCTTTCCAACACTCATTTAAAAAGTATTACCTGCTCTCGTACGTATTCCTTCTTCATAATTCATTGCTCTTTTTCCTGCCCAAGACCTCTATTTTTCTTAGATTTCAGGACCTCTATATAACTCCTGTCGTTTCTCTATCCTACCACTAACGTCCACCTAATACTTTGCTTAAACTTCCTTTCTAAATTCTCTTACTCCTTCCACTCTCAAATCTCCTCTGTACTTTATTACACTTCTTTACAAATTTTTGAACACACCCATTTTTTCTTCTCTCTCCAACTCATTCCAAAAACGATTAATCTTTTGACAATTCTTCTTCACGCGTGTACCACAGGGATTTCAGATGTGTTAACACTTTTATTCCTTCCTTCTCCCATGTTCATATTTTCGTCTTTTTTTCTTTTACCATCTTTCTTTGAAATACTGTTTTTACATTTGCCATTATATCTCTAAATTTTCAAGTATTTCTTCTCCTCTTATCCTGCCCTCAAAATTGCTGTCGTTTGAGAAAAAAATATCAATAGGTTTTTATAGACTTCGGTAACAATTGTAATATTTTATCAAATTAATTCATTTGCTAAAAAGGGTCATTTTATTTTCCTACTCATCAACAAATATATATAACTACAAAATATCTGCTGCTCGTCCGGTCGTGTAATATTTACTAGACGTTTGAAATCGCACAAAAGTGCACGATTTTGATCATATAGAGAATCGACACATCTTACACAAATTTGGGGTTCGAGAATACGATATTTCAAAATCACATGAATATCTACTGATATACCGCACGACTTACGATCGCGTGATTTTAAAATAGAACCCCATTACGTTTTGCTTAGGGATTATATCATCCCCGTCGGTTTGATTTTTTATATTTTATTCTATTTCTGACTTTAACTCCAATTATCGTTTCCTGTTTAGATCAAACAAATTCCTTTATTTTT
>JALBCR010004047.1:0-37558 GCA_030710515.1 Abscondita cerata | reverse complement strand
AATTACGTATTGCTAACTCGTGCATAATTCTCTAACTCGTCCATGGGGGTAGTATATTAAAGAACTAGTTTCAGAAGACGCATATCGAAAGTGCGAGTCGCTAAAATGCCTTCTGAAACGAATTCTTTATACTATTTTTTCTATTTTGAGCTTTTCAGATTGATTTTAAAATAAAAATTTCGTGAGTTTTAAATTTAGGGAATTTTAAAGTGTAATTGCTAAGGTGGCAATATTTACATTAAACTTTGGTTTATATGCTAGTTTTAGGTCTGGTTTTTCAACTCCAGTTAACTTTAACAGGCGGTTAACTAGTATAGAAACACAGTAATGAACCAATTAAATTTTGGAAAATCCCATTTCCAAGGTGATTAACCGACAGGTAAAATTAACGGGAAGTGAAAAGACCGGACCTAAGTTTAATTAATACATTTATCATGTTTCATTAAAAAAAATGAGTGGAAATAAAATAAATAGATATAAAATAAATCTACTGAACATTAATTACAATTTAAATTAATGCACACCGAAGGTAATGACATCTTGGACGTTATCAGTGTTACCACCGTTCGGAATAAAAATTGTTCTATTTCTATAAAATAACTCAATTTCTATAAAAGAACTCATTTAGGTAGCTTTATAGCTCTGTAAGCGACCTAAATAGAAAAACATAGATTATGGACTTGTTACATAAATAGATATAATTTACTCGTGTACAAACCTGTAATTTGTATACATAACACAGGTTTTTAATACAAGGCCATAACATATTTCGGTAATTTATCGTTTACTTGTTTGCCATAGACATTGACATTAATCTATAAAATCTCTTCACTAAGAAAGGGCGGAACGAATGGGACTGTGATAAATCACACGAGAGAGAAAATTTTCGTTTATCTCTCTCTTCTATTTAGTTTAGCAACACAAAGTGTTTTTTACAAACCTAATGTTTAGATAACAGGTAGTACACTAATCTTATGTCGTACATAAATAAAATAAATCCAGATGGAGTATTTTCTATTACTTTCTCGGCTGATTTGGGAGTTGAGTGGATTACTATTAATAGAAAAATTGTTTCAGTCCGCTAGCCAGTCCAGAAAACTACCAGCTGTTGGTAAAACTGTGCATTACAATTGTTCATTTGATGTAGATTTTGGACAAACATAATGACAGAAAAAGTACAATTTAATTGTAGCACATTTGGATAAAAAAATTTCTGTTCGATAAGTAATTCAATGAAGTTAAGGATAATAATCTAATTAAACAAGAAAAACTCGATTTAGCGCGACCCAGAAGTATTAACCTTTCAGTGCCGCTGGTTCATCGCAACCACTTCATCACCGGGACGTTTCATCGCCGGGACGATTTATTTTGTTTATTCGTATAGATACATTATTATTTTTATTGTTGTATTGTGATGAAGTTACAAAAAATTGAGGTTCATATTACAGCCATAATCGATTGACGAAAGTTAAAAATACATTCAAACTATTTAATTAATAATTATTCATGTTTATGCTAGAAATCAAATTGAAAGAGCAAACTCGTGCTATGCACCCTCATCTTCTAGGAATATCCAGTATGATAAACAATATTTGTATTTGCAAAAATAATTAGAATAATAGCAAAATATTTAATTCTTATTCGTGCATAGAATTTTTTCATTCATTTGCTTTAACGATTATTGAAAAATACAATAATATTTACAACAACAATGTTCGAAATAAGCACTAATATGGATTGTCGTATAACAAACTAAACATATCAGAAAAATTGTCCTCAGTTATTGGAGAAACTTTTATGTAGGTTGCTCAAAAATATTAAGAACTGTAAAAATATAGTAATTTTCAAAGTGAGATACAAATGAGCTCCTTTCTGACATTGCATGGGCAACTAAAGGGATTAATTTAATATTGCTACCCCGTTATGAAAACTTTGATATTGTCTGGTATAAATGACCAACTTGTCTTTATTTTCCGTGAAAGTACACTGTACAATATTTGTTACTTTCTGCATTTTGAAAGAAAAAGGACCATTTAAATGAAATTTAATTCATTCGAATGTCACTAATATTAGTGTTTGAAAAACAACCTGATAAGTGTCGGACAGTTTGACATATCATAACTAATTTCAAAAATTGTTTGGTACGAATTGGAATTTTCTTTAAAATTTGGTAGTTTTTTTGACAAACTCATCGGTCAATAAGTCCCGGGCCTAGGTAGGAAAACAACATATTTTTTGCCAAAATTCATTTTTATTCATCATATAATCTCCTTTTAGACGTTTCTGTCGCTTTTCGATACCACCGGTGTAGAACGATTTATCGAGACCTTCAAAATATGCTTTAGTTTCGGCAATCACTTCCTCATCTGAGCCAATTTCTCTTTCACGAAGCATCTTTTTAAGTTCTGCGACGAGCCAGTAGTCGCTGGGGCCAGATCTGGAGAACTGTGCGGTAGCAATTCGAAACAATTCGACCATTTTGCGGCGGCTGTTTTTATTGACTTGTGACAGGGTGCATTGTCTTGGTGAAAAGAGCACCTTTTTCTTCTGGGCAATTTCGGAATTCAAACGATCCAACAAACCAATACAATAGTCGCTGTTGATTGTTTTTCCATGTTCCAAGTAGTCAATGAATAAAATTCCATTCGCATCCCAAAATACAGAGGCTATTACCTGAAGCCGATGTTTGAGTGTTTGGACGCTTTAGACGGCTTTCTCCGTCTGCACGCCACTCAGCAGACTGCCGATTTGATTCCGAGTCAAGTGGTGAATCTATGTTTCATCCATTGTGATGTACCGACGCAAAACCCCTTCTTATTTCTTTGAATCATCTACCTCTTGTCATTTTTGCACTGGTGTGAGCAAACGCGGCACCCATTTGGAAAACAGCTTTTTCATACCCAAATGTTCGTGTATGATGGTGTAAACACTACCTTTGATAACTTCAGAGTGTCAGCTATCTCTTGCAACTTCATTTTGCGATTGCCCATGATGATTATCAGGGTTTTTAATGTTTTCCGGAATAACTGCCTTATTTGGCCGACCAGGGCGTTCAGCATCATCGGTGTCCGTACGACCACGTTTTAAATCGGCAAACCATCGTTTGATGGTCGTTTTCGATGAGGCAGAGTCCGGATAACATTTTTCGCCAAGGCTTGAACGGTGTTTTTACCCATCAAAAAGCAATGATATATCAACACACGAAATTGCTTTGAATCCACCTTTTTAAGAATCACAAAAGTAGCGCCACTTAAACCACTGTAACTTGATAAATAATAAACCAAACGTCATGAAATTTTGACAGTAATCTTTTGAAAGTTGGTACTTCCAAAAATCATATGGATATTTTGTTAGTGGCGCCATCTGGTAGTTAGGCCGGGACTTATTGACCGATGTAATAGTCAACTGATACAAAGTTTAGTTTAGAATTCCTAAAACCATTCATTTCTATCAATTTTTAAATTGTATTTTATCTGACGCTTAACAGCTTTTGCTGTACTTTTTGTGTACACAGTAAAAAATAATTAAATCAATTCAATTCCACAAACTGCCTAGCTTAGTTTTTCATTTGAACACTCATTATCTATTGATAGAAGTTTGGTTTTGAAATTACTATTTACTATTACTAATTACTGGAAAAACTATATTGTAGTGATAAAATAATACATAGGTACCTATTTTACATTATTTTTAAATTTTATGACAAACGCAAAGTCTCACAAAATATACATTATTTAATTTTTTCTTATACAATTCTTATAATTTTCAAGAATGTTTCTGATCAACATTTTAATTTTCAATTAGGTAACTTAGGTAACTAAACAAACCCTTTTATGGTAAAACTACCTATACAGTAATAAAAACGCAAAGGATTAAATAATAACTTAAGCTATAAATTAAACAGTACTTTTCATTCATAAATCTTTCAATTTAAGTAATTTTCTCATCGTACAACAAATCATACGTCAATTGTGAATACTTTTTTATGCAGCAATCATATCATTTGACAAGTTTGCTATTACCTTTAAAGATTAATTCCAAATACACTGACAACGGCTTTATGAATATTTGACGCAATCATACGGCACGTAATAACTGTTTATTGAAATTCAATTACTTTTTTTTCAACGACATACTTCTACCACTTGAGACTAACGTTAACCTGTTGCAATGTACGCACTTACAATGATTGCTATTTTAATAGCGCTTTTCGCAAATACATCCTTAGCAAAATTAAATACCGACTTAATATTTCAGTTTTCAATACAAACATTGTTCTCTTGGTGTTACTTTTTACTTGTTTAAACAAGATAGGTTAGTCGTTTTTTTTAAAGTTAGTTTTATCGATAAATAATTTATAGAAAACTTGAATTGTGAAACGTTTTTACAAGGTTAACATTCAGTGTCCATCCACGATGTAAATTATAAATTGCCTTTAACCGAAATTATGCGTAGAGATCAAAGTCATTTAGCAATCGTTGTAGATGCAGACTGTAACAATGCTACCTATTTACTAGAAAAAGTATCACTTCTTAAATACTTCTGTTATTAAACAATAACGAGATTAATTTTAGAGCGCAAAACTAAAATATTTTACGATACATATCACTGGTTGGTTTTGGTTCTTACAACGTAACGAAGAAGTTTAAGAAAGCAGAATTAGCTGTTAATGCAGATATAAGTTTTGTAACAACTTATGGTAGAAGTGGTAATTGGATAATACTGGATGTTTACAATCCATCTTACAAAAACGGAGGACAGTTAGTGATAAATGAAATAGGAAACTATAGTGACAGGGAGGGATTTCATGTACTCCCCATAAACAACAAATATTTTAATCGCAAGAATATGACCGGAGTAATATTTAAAACTGTTGTTGTGGTAATCAAATTCCATTTTCTGTGCATTCCATTTAAATTAAATTCAAATAGATTCCAGAAAAAAATACTATTCCTTTAAGCCAGTACATAAATAACGATAATAACCGAAATCATAATGCATATAATAGATTTCATGATAATGTAGTGCAAAATTGCGAAGTTTTTAATTTTGAGTAAGTTTTGTTCTGAAATGTGAATAATTATGTAAATTGTTAATATTTTAAGAGTGAATAAAAGTATGGTTAATTCTTGGGGATATCAGCGGCTCAATAAAGAAGTGGATGGTATGTTGAAACAGTTGAAAGAAAATCTGATAGATTACGGTAGTGCTCCTTTACTAATTAGACCGTACAGATTAAAAATGGTCGATTATGCATATGGAACTGGGTTTATGGAGTAAGTTACTAGAATAATGCTCTTTGTCTTATTTTGACCAATTATTTGGTATTAAGAATAGGTAATGTATGGTGTTGTTAAAAAATTTTGTTGAATACCGTCGTATATTCGTTTTCACAGTTTTTTCTATACCGTCCAATTCCTTATCACGTCCCACTCTCAAGAGTACAGTACAGTTTTTAATTAAACAATTTCGGATTTCACTATCATAAACATCGATATGTTACACAACTTTCGTCGGATTCTTTTCCCTAAAATATTTTGATTTTATACAATCATGTTTTGAAAATACGGCTGTTTTCACAGCTTTTGTCCTGAAATATTGAAATTCTTTCCAACTTATTAATTGATATTGAATTAAGAAAACATTGTAGAATGTGAAAAATAATATTTCAATTGCATATAAGAGTATTATTCTGGGGTTTGGAAAACATGTAATTTCTCTCTGTAAATCAAACTAATTTCTATATTACTTATGTTTTTGGGAATAAAATACCACCGCGAAACATCCGACTCTTCTAATTTTTTTAATAACCCAGGCTTCTTTTAGTCTAGAATCTGGCTTGGTTAAAATTGATTACCTACAATTAGTGGTCTACCTTAAACTTTTGATTGTTTTGTTTCAAGTTTCTCGGTCTGATAAAGCCTCTTACGACACTGGGTTCGCGTATAATTCAAGAACGAATGTATTGAACGAATGTTTTAGAGATATAATAACGTGAACAAATAATATAATAATACATATTGATGATATTCTTCACTAATTTAATTATTTAGTATGTCCAGATAGTGTAGACACGTCTGGACCCTTACTATTTGAAGGAAAGGATCGAAAAAAACTCTGCGGTCCCACTGCTGAAGTGGGAGCTTCATCAGGCCAGGGTCAGGATTAGATTAGTTATAAAATGTCGTCAAATTGGGAACAAACACACTGATGGTATAAGGATGAATACACATAAATTAACAGAATACTCATAAAAACCTTAAATTAATGGATTGAAATTAAAATTGAGAAAACATTAGAAAATCAACCTTAAGATACAGAAATTACAACTTCAATGAATGAATGAATGAAACTCCCACTTCGGATGCGAAACGTTACCTTTAACAGGACCGGAGAGTTTTCTTTCGATCATTTCCTTCAAATAGTAAGAATTCAGACATGCCTCCACTATCTGGACATTCCAAATAAGTGGACAAATATGTTCATTACTATGAGCGAAATCGTTCACAAGCGAATGAATATTACGAATGATGGTAAATTGAATCCCGGAGCAAATTCACAAACACGTAATGAACGAATGATGTATATAATATTATATTCTGAAATACTCGCCCTGTGAGTCAATCGCTCAACAACAAGTGATGCTAACACGTTACATATATGGTAGCTACGTAGTGTCATTGCTCTGTATTAAAAATTACATCGTTCAGAATGGAAAACTTGATAAACTTGGTGAACCATAATCATCTAAGTGAGCAAGTTACAAGACAACAGTATGTATATCTTATCAAGTCCAAATTGATATAACCCATCAAGATATTGGTCACGTTTGTAATAGATATGTAAGAATTTATAATCCGACAATCCTTCCACTCTTTGGTGGTCCCGTACATGTGATTTATTTTGCCATTATTTCATGTTATCTTAGTGACTGAATTTAAATGGAATTCCACCCTTCAAGTCCACATTAGCACTTAAATACTAAACTCTACTCAATAACAGCAATCATTATTGAGGAAAAAGAACGAGTGTTCAAATAAAAAAACCGGGCTCGGCAGGCCGTGGAATCGAATTAATTTAATTATGTTTACAGTGTACACAAAGGTAAATCAAATTAACGCGTGGTGAAGTGCATTAAAACGTGATAACTATATAATCTCAAAATGACAGAAATGAATGTTTTCTTAGATACTGAATTCTAACCTACACTTTATATCAGCTCTGACTATTCCCTTTGTTTAAAAAAAAAATTTCAAAGAAAGTTCCAAGATCTACTAAACCCAGTTTTTTATTCAAACACCCGTTAGTCAGTTTGTATTCAATAAATAAATAAAACAAATAATTACACATTCTTTGAACTAACATATACAATTAATATTTATTTGTTTCTATTTATTTCTTTGATATATGGATTGTTTTTATTGTATAATTATTGTTTTTGTATGTCAATGTACCTGAAGAAACTTCTGCAAGCGAAACGACTTAAAAATATATCATTTATAATAGTTATTGTGTTCATTTAACTGTATATTTTTCGGCATGAAATCATGTTGACAAATCCTCGAGTAATGGTGGCTTGATTCTTCTTGACAAAGCATTTGCTTCGAGGTTAGGAAAACCACCAAGAATTTTTTTCTTCAAATTTTGTCAATGGACAATTTTGTGACGTCCCTCAAGATGTGTAGCCAGTAATTTCATTGTTTAGTTGTTATAAAATTAATTTTTACTAAAGCAACTTTGTACAGATGTATAAATAACTTTGATTGTTTTGTAACAACATTGTTTAATTAATAATTAATGTTTTGTACAGGGTAGGCCAATATACGAGGTAATCGGCTGTATCACAGAAACCACTTACCGTATCGACTTGCGGTAAAAAAATGATATAATAAAGACGAAAGTCAAGAGAAAATGCTAAACATTATTTTTGAGTTTCTAAAATGGCCACCAGGGGAAGTAGTAATTGCTATCTTGAATTATAAAACCCGTTTTTTAAAAAAATTGTTATATAGACGAAAGTTAGAAACAATGCTGTTTTAAAGCTGAGCAAATTCAAATCTTTTCTGTTAAATGCTTTTTGCTTTATTGCTGAAAGGAAAGTAGTGGAGAGTGTTCGAACGTTTGCGGAAATAAATGTCGATAACTCCAAAAGGCAATAACATATTTTAGTAAACTCGATGTCGATAAAAGCTATCAATCGTGCTATGAGTGATTTGATTGCAATTGCTTATCTTGCCACCAGATAGCATTTTCTGACATCGCAAATCGCAAAAAAATGGCTTTCGGAAAAGAAAATATTAATAAATACATAAGAGCCAAATTTCCTCAAACCTGGTTTATTTTCCTTACCGAGAGATTTCAATTTAGGTATCATTTCTGTGATTATTGTCCGTGATTATAAAATATATTTGATTTATGGTTTTCGTGTGGTTTGAAACTGATGATTTTTAGGAAATGCTATGTTTTTGAGTTAGCTACATTAACAAATTGGAACAAATCACATTCTGTAATAATATACCGGGTGTCTCATTTAAAATGAAATAAGTTTACTTAATATCTCATAAACAAAATTTATTTATTTAATCGTATGGTACATTTTAAATATTGAATTGTGATGTAAGTGTTATGTATGGTGCCCCAGAGGATCAGTATAAACATGTACAGTGTGGTGACAAAACCGTGTGCAATTGTGGATTGGTTCGTCTTGGCAAAGCATTTACTTCAAGGTTTAGGAAAACCACTAAAACCTAAACATGCCAACTTACCCACCTTAGTATTCACACGTAATAATATTAACTACAGTAAAAAATGAAACGTCATAAAATATACATTTTGTAAGGACTAAATATTATGAATAGAGAGTTTAATGATTTTTTTTTAATAACTTACAATAATTAGTAGGTTAGATTTATTTAAAAATAAGTAATAATCAGTCAACCCAAATAACCATGTTTAGTTTTTGATTTAATTTAAAAGTTATTGCTTGTAGACGTTTTTTAAATCAAAATTATTTCTAATTTTATTTTGTAAACATTTCCTAAACAAAATTTTGATTCGATAATTAATCGAGCTATGGTGTTTAATTAGCGATACCTTCAAATATATTCTTTAAAGAAAAAATTAAGTAAGCAACGTAAATTACCTATTTTCTAAAACGTGCTTAGTGTAATGATTCATTCTACAGTCCTTCTATAAGATAACCCCTGCTGAGACTACCTGCTGTTAGAATTGTAAATGATACCCTTAAGCCCGCTTCACAATGTGCAAACTTTTGTTTACAGAAATTGTGGTGTCCAAGTTTTAAATTTCATGAGTACATTTTTTCCTAATTTTCCGGGAGGGTTTAAAAATAAGATCAAAATAATCTAACTGAACGACTGGGTTCTACGTAAAAAAATTCTATAAAATAAATTTTATCTTTATCGATATGTTAAAGAATAAAAAGATACAGGAGATAGTGGAAAAGTTAAAATTTAAATATTTCACCCTGTATCTCTTAAACCAAAAAGACTTATGGAAATTTTGTTGGTGCCATCTTTCGATTTGCAACAAAGTGGTACAGGTTTGCGAAACCGCAACTTTCTATCTCCACTATCAACGGAGATACCCTGCAATTACATCGAAAATGTGACACACTGTTCAAAATGGTTAATGTTATCGTCATCACGGTTGGTTATTGGAATTAAAAATATTAGAGAATAACTTGATCTCAAAGGGTGAGCCTTAAATTTATGTGAAGTGGAAGTGCGTTGCTTTTCATGCGTTGGTTGCAATATTGAAGTTTCATGTGTAGGTGGTATGTATATTCATTCGTTCGAGGTGCCTTGAAAATGGTTCTTATTGGAAGTGGAAGATCAAGTGGATAAGATAAGGGTTTTCTACCGTTTGAAGTAGCGATCGTAGACCCAAAACTTGTTAGGAACTCTAGGGCGATCGTTTTGTCTCTTTATTTGACCTTGGGTCTTGACGATGACATACATAATTATGTTATCATTACAAAATACGTTCCGGTATGATTAATCTTAGTTGTATTTAAATTATCTGCAGAATATATGTATAATAACAATTAAGTTTGACGATAAGATTTTGATTTCAACTAAACCCACTTATTGAGAGTGGTAACTTTGACCGTATTTATGATGATATGAAAACAAAATTGATATTTAATTTTATTCCATTTTTTGTTATTATCACCTTTAACACTGTTATGGACAAAATTTGGATGGATTTAACAATCAATATTATTAAAGTAAGGAAAAACAATTCTGACAGCAACTTTCCTATTTTAAATGGACGCTACATTGGATTGGAATTGACGATTGCCAGGTATTCCACAAAACACATTAAACTGAAACGATATGGATCATTCAAAAACCCAAACCCGAGACAAATTTTAAATGAGGAAGAAGAGGAATTAAAACTGGCGTACGTAGCTGCTAAGCCGAAGGTGTCAACTCGGAAAATAGAAGTTCCACGTATTAAAAAACCTAAAGCGTGTAAGAAAACATAGGTTAATTCCGTATAAATTACACGTTGCTCAAACTTTACGCCAAATGATTATATGGGTAGAAGAATATTTTGCAGATGGGTTGTTAATAAACGGCAGAAAATGTTTCATCAATCGCAACCTATGGAGTAACGAATGGTACTTTTTAAATTGTGGTTTGTTTAACCACATCAATGAGCATCACTACGCCCAAGAATATCCCCATATCGTTTTACCTCGGCCAAATTCGGATTCAATGTGTTTTGTGGAATATTGGGCAATTGTTTTATCGACACTGTAACTTTTAATGGTCTATTGTTCGTTTAGTGAAAAGATCGCCATTAGAAAATTTCTTCTGTTCAATCACTAATAATACTGCTTTCAAGTAATCACCAGTGTCTTACATTACAACAACAAGTAATAATCTAGAGTGACAAATTGGAGTTCATTTGTTTCCATGCCTATCAGATAATAAATAATATTGGGCTTGCAAAGCCAAGATATTACAAACATATCATGTGACATATCACTGAAAGCAGAAAAAAGTAGAAGTTATTTATAAAAAAATCTAATATAGCGCTTATTTAAAATAAGAAAGTTACTACCGAAACTATTATTGCAATAATCATTTTAAAAATAGATTACAGTTTGCCTTCATCAGTGAAGAAACTTTGGTACAAACTTTTTTTTGTAGCTGTCCTTTCCGGATATCTTCGGAACGGTTTGAAATTTTTGGTCCTAGTTAACGGCATCTCATCGGCTTGAAATTTTGTACAACCAAATCTCAATGTTTATTAATAACAAAGATACCCATACAATACTACTCAGATTGTGACACACTGTATACATATCGATATTACTAGAAACCACATTTTAAAAACATTTTGGATCCAGAAATATATATCAAAGTTTTATCTATTTTTAAATTATACAATAAAAATAATTTATGTTTTTTAACGTTTCTCTACACTCAGTTACTTCAGTTTTTGACGTAAATCGATTTTACATAATTTGCAGAACCTCCAAAAAAATGTAATACCTTCAAAATGAGTATGAACAAACAACTTTGACTTACACTACCTTACTAAGAGTTTTCAACATCTTGTTCACGATATTGTTAATAATATTAACACTATTTCGCACTATTCCGTATCACTATTATGTTATTTATTTATATATTGATTTACTTATTTATTTGTATGGTACCATGATCAACAAGCGAATCATGTTGTTCCCGAGAATCATCACCTCCGGGACAATAAGAAAAGACACTATAATAGAATTTTCGAACACATAATCACACATTACTAGTATATACCAAGATGCATGTATATGTATTCTGCATGCAAAATATTTCTAATTCAATGTTAAACATTGCTTTTCTCTGTTTTTGTTCCTAAAAAATAAAAGGAGGGACAGACGCCATCAGATAATAAGGTATAAGTGCGAACAGACTACATTAGTCCAGAATATGGCTTGGTGTACAAGTTAATAATTTTTACCGGTCTACCTTAAATTGATATCGTTTTTGATATTCAAATCTTCACCCTGAAAATTGGTAACGAAACCTTGGCAAGTGCTGTTAAAAAATTGAATAAGTTGTAATTATAAAACAATTTGTATACTTGCTTCTGAAAACGTAGAAACCTGATTTTGCATATGATTGCCCACTTAAGTTACTGTATATACTGTTGGTCATATAAGTCGTGGTTTTTGCTTCTTCCTGTATGTATCTTGAGTAAAAACACTGAAACTCAAGAAACGCGTACAGCTTTACAATTCTTATCAAAACGATTTGATAGTGTAGTACAATTTTTTTAGAGCAAAAAAATATTTTATGAAAATTATTTCATTTATTTTGCAGGTCCGCATTTATATTCCGACATCCAAAAAATACCGCAAGTTCTTACGAGTTATATTTAAGACCCTTACAAACAAACGTTTGGATTTGCACAAGTTTAGCTCTGATATTAATTATAATGATTTTGAGATTTATTGTGACAAATGAAAATAACACTTTAGACGATACCGAAGAATCTAAAGACGTCGATAGTTCTTGGAGTTTCTAGTCATCTACAGTATTGGAGAACTTTGTCAGCAAGGTAAGAAATATTAAACTTATTCTGCACAAATAATATTCAAAAGAAATAAATAGTTTATGAATAGTATGAGTAATGTTTTTTATAGGTTTTCTTACATACCCAGTTTGGCGAGTGGAAGAATAGTAATAATAACTGTATTAATATTCTTCTTCTTGATTTACCAATTTTATTCGGCCAGTATTGTTTCGTTTCTATTAATGGAACCCCCAAGAAGTATTTACACTTTAACTGATTTATTAAAGAGCAACTTGAAGGCCGGGTGCGAAGATTCTTTATATGATAAAGATTACATTGCTGTAAGTGATTTTTTAATATTTTGGACAATTCAAAAGTTTGATTTTTAGACAACAACTGATCCGGTGGCAATAGAACTTTACAACAAAAAGATCAATGCTGATAATAACCCAAACTTTTTACCAGCACAAAAGGGTTTAGATAAAGTTAAAGATGGTGGTTTTGCATTTCATACTCAAACTGCTACCGCTTATCCAATTATTGAAAGTCAGTTTCCAGAGAAAGCAATATGTGAATTGGCTGAGGTGACCATGTACGCCACTCAAATTTTATACATGACGCTACCAAAAATCTCCATTAAAAAAATGTTTAACTATTGGTAAGGTAGTTTTACTATTCTTTTGAAAATAATCCAATGCCTATGATTTCTATCATAAACAAATGAATTTCGCATGGCTAAATGTACTGTTCAAATAAAGACAGTAGGTAAAAGAATAGACTTGGTGAAAGTTTACTGTTTCGGAGATTTTGAGTAACTTATTTACTATAAAGAATACAGTTTAATTTCCTTCGTCCTACAAAGCTTTTTTTTTTACTAAGCCTATTCTTTTACCTGTAGTCTTTTGTTTCAGCAGTAGATTTAACCATACAAAATTCATTTGTTTATGATATAAATCATAGGCGACTAGATTACACATTATGCTTTTTTCAAACGAACCATCATATAAGCTTTTTTCATTTTTCTCAATAACGAATAAAAATTAAAATATTTTACCAGTGACATAATTTGATCGTTTTTGAATTCCCTGTCGAATAAAAATTATTTTCTGTTTCTACTACAAACAACAAAAAAAGCTATGCTAATTTTCATAATGGTTATGCGAGTCTCATTCACTTCCGGTATTAGTATTTCTTAGAATATTTTTGAAAACATCCATCCAATAATACTAGCTGACCATGCCAAATCTTATTACAATCGCATAAGCCGTTTTGAATTCATAATTTCAAAATTTTAACTTCAAGGCAGCACAGCGTCTAAACTAAGCGACTTTGAACCAAGATAAGTTTACCTACTTAAATCAGTTTATTTTGGTTTAAGGAATATGTGGTAGGCGAGTGTAAAGACCTTTACAGACACCATGTATAGTGTTATACGCGCCAGGATAAGTTTCTGTATTTGTGTGGCAAAATTTGCTCAAAAACAATTAATATTGTTAAATTTTGCAATAAGTAAAAACTACTTAGAAATTGCATTTTGCAAAATATTTAGTTCTTTGACTTTATGTTCTTTTTTTAAATTTGTTTCTACAATCAATCGGTTCTAGATTCTGTAGTGATACGTTCTAGAACTGTCAAAATTATGTAAACTATCTAGCTCGTCTAACTGAGCATAATACATTTACTCTACAATAGAATATGAACATCATACGAATGAATGAAACAGAAAAGAGGAACTTCTAGTAAAAACAGTAACTGAAATCTCTTTATTAGACGCAATGCAAATTTGCGTTCTAGCATTTAAAAAAGAACTAGTATGAGGAGAACCCACATCATACTGGACAGCTATCCTGATATAGTCGAAAGTCTTCATAAACTAAACTTTAAACAAGAGCACAATCCAATTTATGAATTTGAGTAAAACTCTTTACGGGATATACCGCCACTCATAAACATCTCACTTCTATAAAAATGAAAGATAATCTTTAATCCAGGGTGTGTAGAAAAGAGCGAGAAATACCTATCTATTGCGCAAATGGTTTGGTTTGTTGAATCCTGAGTTTGCCCTTTCGATCTATGTATATGGAACTAAGAAAAAATAGCCAACAATTCCATACTGGTAATGAAGCAGCCCATCGAACTGATGAAACACAGCCAAGAACCATACAAGTTGATAAATTCCATAGATTTAAATACTTACTTACAGAAAACCAAAGGAAAGGAACACCAACTGCAGCGTCTATTTAACCAACAGAAAAACACCAAAAACTGCACCAAAACTTGACTCGGACACGTGTTTCAACAGCTAAGCTGTCATCATCAGCGATACCGATACTAAAATTAAAAACAACGGGAAGCTTATATATACTATCTGTTATCACGCATCGTTAAACTTAATTGATTCTTAGATAAGCTTAAATAATTCCGAAAATCCTAATGGACCGTTATCATCATAATTCATAAGCAAATTTCTGTTTTTAAAAATTTCTAAACTTTCATAAGAATCAAGTTCGTTTTTATTATCTACCCTCTTAATTAATTCAATGTCGCCTACTCTATGGCCATTTTCAAGCATATGCATGGCAACACTGGACCTATCTGTGCGATGATATTTGACATGAGCTACGTGCTCTTTAAAACGAGTTTTAATAGGTCTCTTGGTTTGCCCTATATATACTTGGTTACAGTCTTTACAATTAATTTTATATATTCCCGATTTATCACACATTTCTATTGGGTCTTTCGGATTGCCTAAAAGATTTTGCAAGTTGTTACTACTAGAGGTTACTGTTTTATAATCAAATTTTGAAAATATTTTTGAAGACCTTTTGTGTATGTGGGATAATTTGGTAATTTGACATATTTCTTATCTATTTTGCTATTACTAGTTCCTAACGTTGTAATGTTTCTAATGTTTAACTTATGTTTATGTTTTCTAATTATGTTTGTGACAATTGATTCTTGAAAACCATTGTATGATGCAATCTGCTTAATATTTCGCAGTTCTTTATCAAAGTTTTGTTTTGACAATGGGAAATGTAATAATCGGTGAATCAAAAGTTGAAAGATGCAAGTTTATGTTGCATACTATGGTTGGAATCATTTGTTATAAACCTCATAGTGTCTTTACGATAAATATCTATATCTAGTTTGTTGCCATTTCTTGTTACTAAAGTGTCTAAGAAAGGTAACTTAAGGTTTGTTCTGTTTCATAGGTAAACTTGATCGTCTCAAATTTTGAATTTAAAATTTCTACAAATTGCTGAGGGCTGTAAACTTTAGTGTCGATGACTGCAAAAACGTCATCTATATATCTACACCAAATTCTAGGAAAATATTCTAAATTATTTTTTAAATCAGTTTCAAATTTACCCATGAACAGGTTAGCCATAAACGGAGATAAGCTGTTACCCATTGTTGTACCATGATTTTGTTGAAAAATATTATTGTTAATTTGAAAGTAGGTTTGACTCATACATAATCTTGCTAATTTAATAAAATTATCTAATCTGAATTGTCTAAATGGTTTTGGTGTAACATATCTTTCAAATAATCTAAAGTGATATCTATAGGAACGCTTGAAACAATGAACAGACATCAAATGAAACTAAAACATCGTTCTCAGTCAGTTCAATGTTTTTAATTTTTCAATAAAATCGTATGAATTTTGAACACTGAAATTTGATTGTTGATATTCAAAACTGTTGAATTTATTTGACAACCATTTAGATATCAGATAAGTAGGAGCATTAAGACCTGAAACAATGGGGCGCATTGTTTTCCGGGTTTATGTATCTTAGGTAAACAATACATTCTAGGAAGAACCGGGTTAGATACCGTTAGTCTAAACCTAAGTTGTTTTGGTATAATATTTCCACATTCTAATAAGACTCTACGGGTATCAGCAATCATTTTGGGAAGAGGATTTTTAGATATTAATGAATAGGGGCCTTTATTAAGCATCACCTGAACTGACTTAAAATAATCCTCTTTATCCAAAATAACTACTTTATTGCCTTTATCTGCTTTTTCTTTAATTTCTCTCTCGCGTTTTTGTGCAAGTTTTTTGGTGTTTTTCTGTTGGTTACTTACAGAAAGTTTATAAACAATTAAGTACGGTCATTAGTACCAGTAAAGATAGATCATTCAGTTAAGCATTCCAATAGTCTCAAATTTTGACCAATGACCCTAAACTATTCTATGAACAGTTTAACTTTCTCTCGATACACAACAAACAACAAAGGATCAATCAGCGACGTGTAAACTTCTTAATGTTAATGTTCTTGTATAGAAAAAGTCGACGCATGGCAACGTGCACGTCGAGATTCAAGACGAGATGCGCAGAGACATGAAATAATGAAATACATATTGAATATTTTTGGGAATTGTTGGCTATACTGTTTTTACTGTCTATCTATCACTATTTTTACTACGGTATTTATACGCTTATTTACATAATATACCCTCGCATTTATTGCGTATTCGATACCGTTTGTCTATGCATATTTCACAAGGCTTGTTTCATGTGAGAAAAAACTGTTAATATAATCATGTACATAATGTGAAACTTAAGAATTTAAACGATAGCATAATTAAAATGTTACGGTGAAATGAAATATTGGAGTTGTAGCACATTTATCTATATATGCATCAACGACGAATACAGAGATATGTAAAGTTGCTGTTGTTGATGTTGGGATCTGCCGTTGTGGGGGTTGTATTGGCGTTGCTGTGCTGTGTAATTGTTGCTGGCGTTGTTGTATGTGTTGGTGACGTTTGAGTTGCTGCTGGTGTTTGGTGTTACTTTTTAGAGGATGATTGTGCGGATACGTGTGCTGCATGAGACATCGTTAAAGGGCGTTGAAGTAGGCATGATAAGCTTCAGAAGTTTGCACCTGTATCCGACAGGGTACCTCGAAGTTTTGGTCCGGCAGTTCAGGACGAATGCGTGCGCGAGCATGGTGTTCCAGCACGGTCTGCTTGTGCAGTTGATGAACGTCAACACTGAACGTTGCAAACTTCGTGACGTGTGTAAGATTTAGCTTATGTGACTCCAGCATAGACGTAGCCGTCAAAAGACATGTGCCTCTGAGTTCGAAACGTGTATGCGGTGTGATCGTTGACGGCTAGATCGTAACAAAGAGTAGGGCGCGTTGTGATCTGTTTTCCTCTGAAGTAGCGATGCACAGTTAGATACGGCGAGTGGAGGTAGTCTGAGAATGTAGCAGGTTTGATTTGGTAGGTGTTACAGCAGTGGCGTTTTATCGTGGGGTGGTGTTTGTAGGTTGAGTTAATTGTTGTGAAGCGATGGAATTGATGGAATGGCTTTGTTGCGACGTCCATCGCCCAAAACGATAAGATGCGTTACATCGGCAAAGTAAGAGGGTGGGGTTACGAGCTCCTGCGACGATCAGCCATTGTTAAAGGCGTGGTTCGACAATATCTATGCGTGTTGGGGGTGTGGAAGCGTTTGTAAGGTGATCGGGCGACGAGCAAGCAAGAAAAGAATTTGCGTCTTATTTGAGTTTTGTTGGACGTCTGGCGGCTGTGATAGCCAATCTTGGCTTGTACATGGAGTCGACTGCGCTCTATCTTCCCATCATGTTAAAAAGTCAGAGGTCAACATTTTGTAGACCCAACGTGATGGAAAAACAGTATGATATTGACCGCAGGTACGTTACGAATAAAACACTATGCAGATCTTGCATGTACTACTTATTACACCTGACTATAGTCATTCTAACACTATTTACTACATATTTATACGGTTAGAAACATGATACCTCGGCAGTATTGCGTTTTTCGATACCGCTTACCTTATGCATATTTCACAAGGCTTTTTCTTTGTACGACCTAGATAAATATGAAAAACTATTACATATTACTAATGTACATATAGTAAAACTTAAAATTTAAATGTTAGCATAATTAAAATGTTGGTGGTGAGATTTATTATGTCGCCATAAACACATTACAAGCAACTGTTTTTCGTCACCTGAAGAAATTAAGAAAAAGTCTGCAAGTTAGTAGTGAACGGAATAAAAGGGGATCATTGTACCGCAAGTGTAAACTAAAAAGATATTCTTGAACTTGGATGGCCAATTGAAAAAAGAATACCTGTTCGCGCCATTTTAAATACTACTTATATAATTTTCCCTACTTAGAAATTATCCGAGAGATGCTGTAATAATCATTTTAACGAACATAATTACAGATCAAGTTTTCATGTAACTTCATTCAACGTTTATGAAGCTTTTCCGTCGATATATCGGAGAATTACTGACAAGTCATTTTTTCCCTCTTCTTTTTGCTTTTAAATTATATTTTAGTGAAATGGATAGAATGACTTACCGCCATGATTGTTTTACAGGAGTAAAAGTCAAGATGTTGTTTTTGGGGAAGTTGGATTTTTCTTTACTAAACACTGGGAGTTTTCAACTACTAGTCATGATCGTACCGTATAAACAAATCTCTAGTGTCGTTTTTAATAAGATAATGAACACATTAGAAGTATAGAAATTTTTACCATATTGTAGATGTATTAGGAGTAAATACTAAAATAATCAGATGAGACTTTAAAGTAATGGCCAGTAAACCTACTTTTAGACAAGTCCGCTCTACGACTATTCTGATAGTGATAGTTTTATCCGAAAATAGTTCGAACAACTCGAAAACTCTATGGGATGTCTATTCTATGCCAAAAATGGATTTATGTTTCGTAATCTCATCAAATTGTGTACATTTCTGGTTGTATCAAACCTACCTAAATATTCAAATATTTTAAATTTTATAGTGTGTTTGATCCACGGGTGCACAAAACTTTGTGGTACCTTGCAGCAATGAAATACAGTATCTGCCAAAATAAACAGTACCGAAAATAAAAATAATATGAACGAAAATAATGTCTCTACCAAAAAAAATTTTCTTCCGTTGTTAGAACCATTTTTAAATCAAATTTAACTGCAGCGTACTATTAATATATCAACTATTGACAATTAAGTCAAATATGACAAATTCATATTACATAAACAACTCCACAGCACTTTCTGTTTCGGTTACTGTTAATTTTGGCGGATACCGCACTTTTAGTGCCTAGAAGATTACATCGTTTAACTGCAAGTGACCTCGGCTTCTCGATCACTAAAGTAAATTATAATTCTTATACCAAAAAGTTTACCTTTTCTTCATGTCCGCTCAAAAAATTAGTAGCTCTACTTAATGTTGAACATTACTTATTGGATCGTATAAAGACACAATAGTTATTTAAGTATTAAAAGAAATAAGTCAATTTTACCAGCGGAGAAGAATAATAAGTTTACGCTGGTTAGATTGCTAGGTATATGTACTGTAAAGATTAGCACCGACCTGACAATCAATTAGAATTTGACGAAGTAGATAAATCTTTCATACGTTAACATAATTCTTTGCTTTGTATGTAATTCTGTCCAGAGACTACAACTGCGACTTTTGGCATATTTTTACTTTTAATTTTTAATAAATAAGTTTTAATTTTAACCAATTGTTTGTTTTTTTTTATTTTTTAGATTGTTTCTCAATAGATAATGCTCATATAAACTTGTAGCACTATAATGTTTCAAATTTTGTTTCTCAATAGTACGTTATAAAAACTAGGATCCATAACTTCTATATTAGTTTATTTGAATGTAAAGGTTTGCTTGGCAAAAGTCGTTATTTTTCAAAATTTTAATCATATTAATTCTACCACAAAATAGTGGTAGAGATTAAGATTTAGATAAAGGGTTCTATGTTGTGATTTTTGAAAAGCGATATAATAATTATCTTCATGGGAGATTGATTGATTGATTTATTTATTTAGTTGATTAATTATAATGAATTCATGTGATTTTTAGTATGCACCATCAAATGGAGGTTGGGCGTATTGACAACTTAAGAAAACAGCTGAGGACGCCCACAAACCGCAATGCGTTGATCACACTCCATACCTTGAAATTGAAGTTGGCTTAAACGAATCATACTGGGCACTGATTTTATTAGGCATTGGAATGTGTGTAAGCCTTATTCTTTTAACATTAGAATATATTTGGAAACGTGGAAGAAAGAAACTGACAAATTTAACGTCTAACAACTTACCAAAAAATTGGTACAAAAGAAAGTACTAACTATAGTTTCTCTATAATCTTATTCGTGTCTAAATAAACCTAAAAAAAATCACAAGGCAACAATAATTACACATTATTACAACAATGTTACCAATGTATACATAGTGGTAATAATATTAGTTAATCTATCGTTTTCACAATCCCAATGTTCAGTGTTGATAATTTGGTGATTTAATATACAGGGTTGCCCATTAGTGCGAGGCGGTGAATATATCGGAAAAATATTGAGGTTAGTGAAAACTTTTGCAACAAAAATTTGTGCAAATCAATGAGCTGCACATATTAAACATTGTTGTTTGTGCAGAGTGTTCCATAATAGTGCGACATACCAAAGTTATGTTTTTAAATGGAACTATCCATATTGGGCTACAAATTTCAGCAGGAAATCTAATGTGAGCTTTATGCATTATACATAGTGTCTAAATGGAGAGTTTCGCATTATTTCACTTTCCGGAAAAATTCACTTTTCGAAAAAATTAAATAACAATTATCCTGAATTTAGCCAACTGCAATTTCGTAGCTTGATATGCATTACATGTGCTTACTTACAATTTGTTGTTTACCTTTCCAACCTGTTAGCGGTTTTGAGTAATCAGTTATTTAAATTGAACCTCTCTAAATTCATGGATATCTTTGGATATTTTCACCCCTCCCTAATTTTTATGCCCGTTCAACGTAGAATCTCATAAGCTTTCTATGATAAGATTGTAGGTATCTAACTTTTACTCAAAAATCCGCAAAATCTGTACCTACAACCTTATAATTAGAATGCTTATGAACTTCCACTCAACGGCACATAAAAAATTAGGTGGTGTCATTTTCAAAAATCAAGTTATATCTCAATCCAGGAGTTTAATTTAAATAATTGATGCCTCAAAACTGAGTGTCAGAAAAGTCAGAGCAAAGCTCTTGTTACTCACACGATAATAACGAAAATCGCAGTTGGATAAAGACCTAAGACTCATTGAGTTACTTAATTTTTGAAACGTCAATTTTTCCAGAAAAATGAAATATGAAACCCTCTATTTTAGAGACTATTTATAATGCATGAAGTTTATTAGACCTCCCAAGGAATCCAAATTTGTAATCAAAATGAGTGGTTCTATTAAAAAAAAACATAACTTTGGCATGTCGCACGCTATGGACCACCCTGTATAAACAATAAAATAATTTTAAAATGTAAGGTACTGGATTTGCACAACTTTATTGTGAAAGTTTTCTCTAACCCCAATATTTTACAAGATATCCACCTTCCTAGCACTAATTGCCCACCTATATATTGTGATTAATATGCACCTAATTGCAATGAAATTTAAATAGGGTAATCATTAAATTAGTTTACCTAGACTAGAGAGTATATAATCTAAGTTCGATGTAGACAAATAAAAGTTTGTATTTCTCACTACTAAAAACTGAGTAAGGTAATTGAAGTGTTTTTTTAGTTAGGCAAAAAGAAAACACCAAAACGATTAATACATGTCAATAAATGTAGATGTAATTTGAATATCATTAAATTATGTAATTGAATAAAGCAAATTAAAACATGAAAAAAATAAAAAGGAATTTAAGTTTGTAGAAAGAAGAACAAAAGATTTTGGGGTCGAATATAAGAAAAATAAAAATTTTGCCTTGAATTAATTTTGGAATTAAAAAGATAAAAGTTTCATTTCATGTAATTAAGTGACTTATAAATAGATTCTATGAGTCACATTCGGGTGACCAAAATGCAGTGGTTTAGTATGACAAATTGAAATGGATAAGATATAAAAAGATTATCGTGACTGGACACGAAGATCATGATAAATAGAACATCAATTCGATTTTGACAACACACACGAGTGGTAGAAAGAGATATTATGGGGATGATGGGAAAAAGTTTACCATAGAAGATTTCTAACGCCCAACAATGTTCATTGATTCAACATAACATGCAAAATAACATTGTCATGATAAAATCATCTAATGCTACTGATAGTCAGCACACGTTCAAAAGTCAAAATCGTATAGTAATTAAAATTAATTTTTTAATATTTACTTGATAAAGCTACGTGTTAATTATATTACACGTGTTGCAAAAACAATATTTAAATAATCTTTACGAAACACTACCGGTAGAGGGCAGCGATTCACGGGGTATAGTAAAACAACAACAAACTTAAATCATCAGTGGTAAAATAAATTTAATTAATAATAATTTAAATAAAAAGTCATTTATAAATCTTATTCAATCAATCAAATAATAAATTTAGATTCATTTACATTAAAACCAAATACTCCTTCTGCCTACACTGCTTGGAGAAAGAGGCGAGAATGGTAAGTCAGAAAATCAAACAACACAGCATAAATAAATCATATTTAAACGCAGCAATAGCTTGTATTTTTTACATGCACTTTCTATTAAAACTAAAAGATAAGGTGAGGATTCCTCAAAAAATTTAGAATTTAGTTCTAGGACTCCTCTTGGTGAAGGCGGAAAACAAAATTACTGAAAAAGTTGAAATTGACGTTGTTTTTGCTCTTCCAACCTTGATAAAGCCATCACACGGGGGGGGAAATGCATGACCTACTTTTAATTAGACATGATTAGGTTTTAAAATGAATAAATATATCTAAAGCGATATATGCTTCATAATTTGAACAGAATTGAGCAAAATGGAAACATTTGCTCATAGTCCGTGGGCCCGTGACACAATATGTCGGGAAACTTGTATGTCAGTTTTTTTAGATCTTAGGTGTAGAATGCTATGAAACGTGCAGATCCGCGACATGAGGCCCAAAAATTCACCGTTACATATGGGCCCATACAATATTGGATGCAATATATTTTTTCAAATTGTACGTCAGTTTTTTTGCATACAGGTTTCTAAGGTATGGTTTAGTTAGCAAAGCCAAAAAGCTGACATTTTTATCCAGACCCAAACGTTCAGGCCCATACAATTCTCATTGCAATATGTATTGGCAATTGTATCGTCAGTTTTTTGTAATTGCTTTTCTCGATGAAAAATCATCGAATTTCAAAAGCTGACGTTTCAGTTTGTGTTCCCGACACTTTATGTCACGGGCCCACGGACTATCAAAATGTGATTTAAATCATCAATTTGTAATAAACACTGGTATATGTAGAAAATATCGAACATGTTAGGTTTATTCCAAACATTTTTTATATGTTTTGCAGATGGATTATACAGTGAGCGGCATAAGTATCAAATAAATTAATTTTTGGGATTATTATTCCTTTTTATGAAAAATGCCAAAACACGTCAATTTTGTTGTTAATATAAAATTTTTTAATGTGACTATTTCGACCCTGCCGTGAACTCCTTCGTAGGGGGTAGCAGCCCCTCAATTTTGTTTAATCGGGAGAAGTGGCTATTTTTTATACTTGTTACTTAATAAAGCCAATCAGCCAATTTTTGCGATTTTGTTTCATAACATATTTATTTTATTTCAAGGCTTACTAATTAATTTATTTATTTAAGTACCACACTATCAAATAAACAAATAAATTTCCAATTAATCAAAGTAGCACAAGCCAGCCTTGCCAATTAAAAAAATTGAGGGGTTGCTACCCCTACGAGAAGTTCACGGCAGAGTTGAAATAGTCATGTTAAAAATTTTATATTTACAACAAAAAATTGACGTGTTTCGACTGTTTTTCATAAAAGGAATAATAACGCTAAAAATTATTTATTCGTTACTTGGTATATTAAAAGAATTGCCATGGTATAATTAGATTCTCAAACAGATAAGTTGTGGTACCGCAACAGTCTTTGGTACAAAAGAATTTTTTCTTGGAATTTTAGTTTACTATAATTAATTAAAGAACTGTATAACTCTAGTTAGAATGCTTCAAAGTTTGAATTATTTTAAAAATCAAAAGAATCAAATTTATCAAGATAATAAAAGGAGTTCTTTAAGGTGATCTACACTAAGCCCATTGCTAATTTCTCTCTATATTAATGATTTTGAAGACTATCTCCGAGAACATAATATCCGTAATAATAGATGGAAGAAACGAAGTATTGACTTTGTGTTACACAGAAGACATTGTATTACTATGTGAATCAATAATTGATGTGAACAAAAAACTGCTAGAGACATACTGCGAAGAAAATTTGCTCACGATAAACTGTGATATTAATTCTGCATAAAGGGCGTAGACCAAAAGAAACAAGGAAATAGAAATCGTCAATAGCTTTTGCTACCTTGGAGTGGCATTTCCCTCATCGGGTAAATTCAAACTAGGTGCACAAGACAGAATTGAAAAAGTAGTCGTAGCAACCCAAACAACAATAACAATATTACAAAAAGCAAATCAAATGGCTGGGAGGAAAAATTCTGCCTCTGAAATTTGGGCAACGTAAAATTTGAGAGAGTTAAAAGATACCAGCTCATTTTGATCATATTAATTCTACCACAAAATAGTGGTAGAGATTAAGATTTAGATAAAGGGTTCTATGTTGTGATTTTTGAAAAGCGATATAATAATTATCTTCATGGGAGATTGATTGATTGATTTATTTATTTAGTTGATTAATTATAATGAATTCATGTGATTTTAGTATGCACCATCAAATGGAGGTTGGCGTATTGAAGCAGCAAGAAAACACTGGGACGCCCACAAACCGCAATGCGTTGATCACACTCCATACCTTGAAATTGAAGTTGGCTTAAACGAATCATACTGGGCACTGATTTTATTAGGCATTGGAATGTGTAAGCCTTATTCTTTTAACATTAGAATATATTTGGAAACGTGGAAGAAAGAAACTGACAAATTTAACGTCTAACAACTTACCAAAAAATTGGTACAAAAGAAAGTACTAACTATAGTTTCTCTTATAATCTTATTCGTGTCTAAATAAACCTAAAAAAAATCACAAGGCAACAATAATTTTACATTATTACACTAATGTTACCAATGTATACATAGTGGTAATAATATTAGTTAATCTAATGTTTTCTAATCGCAATGTTCACAGTTGATAATTTGGTGATTTAATATACAGGGTTGCCCATTAGTGCGAGGAAGGTGAATATATCGGAAAATATTGAGGTTAGAAAAAACTTTTGCAATAAAATTTGTGCAAATCAATGAGCTGCACATATTAAAATTATTGTTTGTACAGAGTGTTCCATAAAAGTGCGACATACCAAAGTTAAGTTTTTAAATGGAACTATCCATTTTTATTACAAATTTCTTAGGAAATTCTAATGTGGCTTTTATGCATTATACATAGTGTCTAAAATGGAGAGTTTTCGCATTATTTCACTTTTCCGGAAAAATTCACTTTTCGAAAAAATTAAATAACTTAGTTATCCTGGAATTTAGCCAACTGCAATTTCGTAGCTTTGATATGCATTACATGTGCTTACTACAATTTGTTGTTTACCTTTCCAACCTTGCTTGGTTTTGAGTAATCAGTTATTTAAATTGAACCTCCTCAATTCATGGATAACTTGATTTTTTCAAATGGCACCTCCTAATTTTTTATGCGCCGTTCAACGTAGAATCTCATAAGCTTTCTAATGATAAGATTGTAGGTATCTAACTTTTACTCAAAAATCCGCAAAAATCTGTACCTACAACCTTATAATTAGAATGCTTATGAACTTCCACTTTCAACGGCACATAAAAAATTAGGTGGTGTCATTTGAAAAAATCAAGTTATCTATGAATTTAGGGAGTTTAATTTAAATAATTGATTACTCAAAACAGTAAGGTTAGAAAAATGAGCAAATAGCTTTAGTTATCACACGATAATAACGAAATCGCAGTTGGATAAATTCTAAGATAACTGAGTTACTTAATTTTTTTGAAACGTCAATTTTTCCAGAAAAAAATGAAATAATATGAAACCCTCTATTTTAGAGACTATTTATAATGCATGAAGTTTATTAGAATTTCCCAAGGAATCCAAATTTGTAATCAAAAATGAGTGGTTCTATTAAAAAAACATAACTTTGGTATGTCGCACTTATGGACCACCCTGTATAAACAATAAAATAATTTTAAAATGTGAAGCTCATTGATTTGCACAACTTTATTGCGAAAGTTTTTTCTAACCCCAATATTTTACAAGATATCCACCTTCCTAGCACTAATTGGCCACCCTGTATATTGTGATTAATATGCATCCTAATTGCAATGAAATTTAAATAGGGTAATCATTAAATTAGTTTACCTAGACTAGAGAGTATATAATCTAAGTTCGATGTAGACAAATAAAGTTTGTATTTCTCACTACTAAAACTGAGTAAGGTAATTGAAGTGTTTTTTTTAAAGGAATAAAAAGAAAACACCAAAACGATTATCACATGTCAATAAATGTAGATGTAATTTGAATATCATTAAATTATGTAATTGAATAAAGCAAATTAAAACATGAAAAAATAAAAAGGAATTTAAGTTTGTAGAAAGAAGAACAAAGATTTTGGGTCGAATATAAGAAAAATAAAAATTTTGCCTTGAATTAATTTTGAATTAAAAAGATAAAAGTTTCATTTCATGTAATTAAGTGACTTATAAATAGATTCTATGAGTCACATTCGGAGTGACCAAAATGCAGTGGTTTAGTATGACAAATTGAAATGGATAAAGATATAAAAGATTATCGTGACTGGACACGAAGATCATTATTAATAGAACATCAATTCGATTTTGACAACACACGAGTGGTAGAAAGAGATATTATGGGGATGATGGAAAAAATTTTACCATAGAAGATTTTCTAACGCCCAACAATGTTCATTGATTCAACATAACATGCAAAATAACATTGTCATGATAAAATCATCTAATGCTACTGGATAGTCAGCACACGTTCAAAGTCAAAATCGTATAGTAATTAAAAATTAATTTTACTATTTACTTGATAAGCTTGTGTTAATTATATTACACGTGTTGCAAAAACTATATTTAAATAATCCTTTACGAAACACTACCGGTAGAGGGCAGCGATTCACGGGGTATAGTAAAACAACAACAAACTTAAATCATCAGTGGTAAAATAAATTTAATTAATAATAATTTAAATAAAAAGTCATTTATAAATCTTATTCCAATCAATCAAATAATAAATTTAGATTCATTTACATTAAAGTAAAATACTCCTTCTGCCTACACTGCTTGGAGAAAGAGGCGAAAATGGTAAGTCAGAAAATCAAACAACTACAGCATAAATAAATCATATTTAAACGCAGCAATAGCTTGTATTTTATATGCACTTTCTATTAAAACTAAAGATAAGGTGAGGATTCCTTCAAAAATTTAGAATTTAGTCTAGGACTCCCTCTTGGTGAAGGCGGAAAACAATTACTGAAAAAGTTGAAATTGACGTTGTTTTGCTCTTCAACCTTGATAAAGCACATCACACGGGGGCGAAAATACGACCTACTCTTTTTTAATTAGACATGATTAGGTTTTTAAAATGAATAAATACTATCTAAAGCGATATATGCTTCATAATTTGAACAGAATTGCAGCAAATGGAAAACTGTTGCTCATAGTCCGTGGGCCCGTGACACAATATGTCGGGAAACTTGTATGTCAGTTTTTTAGATCTTAGGTGTAGAATGCTATGAAACGTGCAGATCCGCGACATGAGGCCCAAATTTAATTCACCGTTACATTTGGGCCCATACAATATTGGATGCAATATATTTTTTCAAATTGTACGTCAGTTTTTTGCATACAGGTTTCTAAGGTATGGTTTAGTTAGCAAAGCCAAAAAAGCTGACATTTTTATCCAGACCTTAAACGTTCAGGCCCATACAATTCTCATTGCAATATGTATTGGCAATTGTATCGTCAGTTTTTGTAAAATTGCTTTTCTCGATGAAAAATCATCGAATTTAAAAAGCTGACGTTTCAGTTAATGAGTTTCCAGACACTTTATGTCGGGCCCACGGACTATCAAAATGATTTAATCATCAATTTTGAGAAATAAACACTGGTATAATATGTAGAAAATATCGAACATGTTAGGTTTATTCCAAACATTTTATATGTTTTTGCAGATGGATTATACAGTGAGCGGCATAAGTATCAAATAAATTAATTTTTTGGGATTATTATTCCTTTTTATGAAAAATGCCAAAACACGTCAATTTTTGTTGTTAATATAAAATTCTTTTTAATGTGACTATTTCGACCCTGCCGTGAACTCCTTCGTGGGGTAGCAGCCCCTCAATTTTGTTTAATCGGGAGAAGTGGCTATTTTTTATACTTGTTACTAATAAAGCCAATCAGCCAATTTTTTGCGATTTTTGTTTCATAACATATTTATTTTTATCAAGGCTTACTAATTAATTTATTTATTTAAGTACCACACTATCAAATAAACAAATAAATTTCCAATTAATCCAAAGTAGCACAAGCCAGCCTTGCCAATTAAAAATTGAGGGGGTTGCTACCCCTACGAGAAGTTCACGGCAGAGTTGAAATAGTCATGTTAAAAATTTTATATTTACAACAAAAATTGACGTTTTTCGACAGTTTTCATAAAAGGAATAATAACGCTAAAATTATTTATTCGTTACTTGTTATATTAAAAAGAATTGCCATGGTATAATTAGATTCTCAAACAGATAAGTTGTGGTACCGCAACAGTCTTTGGTACAAAAAGAATTTTTTCTTGGAATTTTAGTTTACTATAATTAATTAAAGAACTGTATAACTCTAGTTAGAATGCTTCAAAGTTTGAATTATTTTAAAAATCAAAAGAATCCAAATTTATCAAGATAATAAAGGAGTTCTTTAAGGTGATCTACACTAAGCCCATTGCTAATTTCTCTCTATATTAATGATTTTGAAGACTATCTCCGAGAACATAATAATAGATGGAAGAAACGAAGTATTGACTTTGTGTTACACAGAAGACATTGTATTACTATGTGAATCAATAATTGATGTGAACAAAAACTGCTAGAGCATTATTACTGCGAAGAAAATTTGCTCACGATAAACTGTGATATTAATTCTGCATAAAGGGCGTGACCAAAAGAAACAAGGAAATAGAAATCGTCAATAGCTTTTGCTACCTTGGAGTGGCATTTCCTCATCAGGTAAATTCAAACTAGGTGCACAAGACAGAATTGAAAAAGTAGTCGTAGCAACCCAAACAACAATAACAATATTACAAAAGCAAATCAAATGGCTGGGAGGAAAAATTCTGCCTCTGAAATTTGGGCAACGTAAAATTGAGAGAGAGTTAAAAGATACCAGCTCATTTTCTTAAAACCATGCTCTTATGTTCAAGAGCGACTCCAAATCATATGGTCCGATTAGATATATAGGGAAGGTGGGGCAGAACGGGACGCGGGGCGGAATGGTACAGAGCTAGATTGCCGAGTAGTAGAGCGGGAAATCGCGCCGATTGTATCTTAACGTTCAGTTGCTGCTCGTACTCTGTTATGAGTGTTGTGTTATGTATCTCACTCTAGGTTTCATACAAATTTAAACGTGCTTCATATAATTTCTTCAAAAGTTACAGTCACTGGATCGCGGTAAGTTACTTTATTTATCACTTTCATTCGATTAAGGGGTTGTACATTACATTCGTTGGATAGTCTTTCACACTCTACATGGGATATTATGATGACAGTTCGACTAGAATGAATTTCATATTCACTTCTGGCAGTAGTGTATGCTGGGGCAGGACGGGGTGGGGCAGAATGGGATTGTGATTACTCCGTTGGTCTATCTATAATTCTGATCATTCTGTCCTATTGTAAATGGTGCGTAATTACATTAGGAAAACAGGCCGTCAAAGCTGGTCGTCAGACAACATGCAGCGTGCTGTGGATGCTGTCATCGTCGGGAAATGGCCTATCGAAGAGCATCCGATACTTTTCCGTGCCATCTTCTACTTTGAGAGATACGTGACAAGACTGCTGGGAAATTCCAGCCGGTGTTCACAGCAGAACAGGAGAAAGAAATTGCCTCATATTTGATAGAGCTGCAGAGAAGATTATTTGGAGTGACAATGAAAGAACTCCGCTGCTTGTCTTTTCAACTAGCTGAGAAAATAATTGCAGGCATAACTTTGACAGGGAATCAGGAATGTCAGGAAAAACTGGGCTGAAAATTTCATGAAACGTCACCCAGAATTGAGTTTATGCAACCAGAGGCTACTTCCGGAGCTCGAGCTATGGGGTTTAATAAAGTGGCAATCTTGCAATTCTTCACGATGCGCTGACTTTAGCGGAAAGAGGAAACACGGTCACTGCTGAAATATGTTTTTCAGCTAGTGGATTATACATGCCACCGATGTTGATATACCCTCGTAAGAAGAAACAGAAGGAATTTGAATTGGGTCTACCCGCGGGAGGATGGGCCGAAGTTCATGATTCTGGTTGGATGACAGCCAAAATTTTTGAAAAATGGTTTTTGAAATTCATCGAATTTTCAAACGCGAAAAAAGATAATCCTGTTTTGCTACTCTTGGACGGCCATGCATCTCATACAAAGAATTTGAAAGTGATTGATACAGCACGAAACAGTGGAGTCATCATATTATGTTTTCCTCCACACTGTTCGCATCGTTTGCAACCCCTAGATGTATCATTCATGAAGCCGCTAAGTCTCCATTATGATGAAGAAGCACGAAAATGGTTGAGAACGAATCCAGGAAAAGTGATAACACTGTTTGAAATTTCGAAGTTGTTTGGACAAGCTTTTCTCAGCTCTGCTAATATGAAAACTGCACTGAATGGTATCTGGCCTGTAGACCCAAATATCTTTACAGATACAGATTTTTTGCCATCTATGACTACTGATATTGATTTACAAACTACACTACCTGATGACAATATCAGCACATCAGAACTTCCTCAAACTCCTGAGGAAATATTGATACAAGGGAAGAAAATCTTCAAGTTATGTTGCATAATGATGAAAATCCTCCAGTTATTTCTCAAGATATTGGTGAACCTCTTCAAGACATTACAAAATCGACAGTAACGCACAAAACATTTCTAGTTATGAAGCAAGTCCTGGTTGTTCTTGGATGGCTAGTCCCACAAGAGAGCTTACCTCTTCATTCTTGTGTGTCTCTCCGAAAGATGTGATTCCTTTGCCTAAAGTTCAAACGGGCAGAAAGAGCAACAAGAAAAGGGGTAAGACGACAGTCTTGACATCATCCCTATACAAAATTGAATTGGAAGAAGCAGTGGCGAAAACTGAGAATGCAAAGCGAATGAAATTTGAAAGGATTGAAAGGAAGGAATTAAAAGATATGAATAAGAAGACCAGAAAAATAAGGAAAAGAGAATAGGGAAGAGAACAAAATCAAGCAGAACTAAAAGCAAGACAAGACTAGTTCACAGGAAGAGAACGATGAAGATGCGAAGTGTTTGTATTGTGAAGATTTATATTCTCAGCGAATGAGGGCTGGTGCACTTGTGTTAGTTGTAAAAAATGGGCACATATGTCATGTACTGGTTTTGACAGTGATGATGGCGATTCTGTATTGATTTGCGAACTTTGTACCCAAAAAGACTGAAGTTTTGATCTTTATTAGATAGACCCCATTCTGCCCTGCCCGGTGGGGCACAATGGAAAAAATAATTTTCTTTTATTATATTTTGTTCTTATATCTTCTTGTTTTTTAAAACTTTTTTGTTCTCCAAACGTTTGAAACGTGTCTCTTTTCATTTAAATCTTGTTGATATCTTACAGAGAAAGATGGTACCCTATTCTGCCCCACCTTCCCCTACGCGCCTTCCTAAGAAGTTGTGCAACAGACTAATAACATTAGACACAACACCAAATAACAATATCGAGTTTAACTGAGCAACACAAATCAACAAATCCTGGAAAAAGTAGGATTTCATAATGTATTATCGACGAATTTACGACGTTCACGCAAATTAAAGATCTATATAACAATATCATCTAAATACAACTTAATTTATAAACAAATAAAAAGAGTTTTGCTGAGTACCATTTAAAAACAGAATTAAACCACAAGAAAAATAGAACAATTTCCCAAATTAGGTAAGAAAGCAAAAATTTCTTTTGTTCTACCACAATCACATTAAATACCAAATAAACGATGAAGAAAATTGTTCAATTTGTAATAAACAGGAACCAGAAGATCTTCATCACCTCCTTGTATGCTCAATCTACCAACCTCTCAGAAACAAATTTTTGAAGAAATATAACGCAGCCACTTTCTATATTGACCCGCTGAGAGATCTACATATTGAAAAAATTAATAATCTATATTATTATTTTGAAATGTTTTAAAATGCGTAGTTTCTTTAGGAATGCTTAATTTTGTTCCTTCTTCTTAAAATTTAAGTTTAATTTTGTTATTTTAGTTTATTTAATTAAATTCTGGATTTGTAACTATTGACATGTAGTATCACTGTGATTGATTTCACTTATTCAAACTGACAACTATTTTATTATAAAAGATAGAAACAACAGAGTTTTTGCTTAATAAACTTTTTGCTATCTTTTGTGATAAAATAGGTAAATCTTGGACAGAGTGAAATCAATCACACTATAATTATGTAAAAACAAAACTCAACTTCTTGTATAATCATAACCATCCTGTAAACAATAGATTGATATTATTATAATTATTATTAATTAGGTATTATTAGGTTTTGAAATGGAGAAACAATATCTAAGATATATAAAATTCAATTTTTTTGTTTTGAATTTGGTCTCAGACCCCTTCTTGATAAGGTAGAAGAACAAAAACTTAAATAGTTAAATAGCAACTATTTGAGATGTTTTGCTCTTCATCTCCACTAAGAAGGGTCTTAGACCACATGCTGAACAAGATCATGTATTTAAAAGTGCCAGGACATAATTAGTTACTCAAACAAATGAGTTGTTACCACAACAAACTTTGCTACAAAGAAAAGAACTTTTTCTTGAAATGTATGAAAGTGAAATTTTAGTTAGATTTAGATATTAACTGTGTTATGCTTAGTTTGTGTAGGGTATACCTCTAATTGTTCGGTTTCGACAAACAATTTTGGTATTTAGAACCCAAAACAAGTTGAAAATGCAAGGCATTGTCGCAACGAACTTCGTATTATCCAAATATGGAAAAGAATGGCAAAGTTATAATTAGCGCCAATAGACCGTCATTGCTAACTTTCTATTATCCAAATATGTGCCACACATTGATTTTGGACATATTTGGATTTTTGAAATAAACTTAATTTCCCGAGGGCATCGGGTATCTGTGGCCCGATTTTATGGGGGATAGGATATTTCAACTCAGCTATGCCAGAGGAGTCTAAATATATGCCACACATTGATTTTGGACGTATTTGAAATTTTAATTTTTCGACGGAATATCGCGGGGGCTCAGCGTCCCCGTTGCCTGATTCTAATGCACATCAAAACTTAAGCTTTGGACACCAAGCTGAATCGATTGATGTATCACACAATGATGTCCGACCATTAGAAGGCCTCGGACGGACGCACACGGACGCACGGACGACAAATCGATTTCATAAACGAACGAAGTTCGTTGAAAATCTGGGCAACGACACCATCAAGGTAGAGAAACAACTCCATATCTTATAAATAAGATGATGCGTTAGTTGTACGACGATTTTCAAACGGACAACGTTCTTTTTCTTTTTCAGACAAACTTTATTTAATACATTCTAATAAAACAAAAAAAATGTGTCTGGGAGGCCCGGCTGGCCGTCTGTCTATATATAAACACGATACTTAAAAAACTACTAGTTCGATTTTAATGCAACTGGGCACAGATGGATTTATAGTACCGGATGTTCCATAGCAGCAGTTTTCGTTGACGTTCAATATGTTTCCTAAATATTACCGGTGTCCACTCTCAAAGGCGAACATAGGCAATAAACAAGTATATTCAATTTTTAGTTAGGTTTTTAACATTAGTTCTATGTATAATAAAATGACAAGTAACAAGCAAGTAATAAAGATATGTTTTATTTAAAATTAGAAAAACAATAGTAGCACAACAAATTATAATAAATATTCAAAAATCACTCCGTTTTCAGCTAAGCAATACCATAGTCTGTTTGTAGAAACAATTTCTCACGTTAGCCACTGTCTGTCAGTAATTAATGCACATTCTGCAACAATTGCTTCTCTCAAAGAATTAATATCTGGGTGGCGTCTTTAATAGAATTTTATTTTAAGTTATCCCACAGAAGAAGTCGCAAGGGTGCGCTAAATCAGGAGATCTTGATATGGCCAATGTATAGCACCACTTCTGCCAATCAATGGTTTGGAAATGAATAGTTTAAAATTTTAACATGTAACCAAAGTGCGCTTAGGGAGCCATCTTTTATATTTCATGCAAAACGCATTTCTACTTTCTTCGTCACACTATCAAATAAACAATTAAATTTCCAATTAATCGAAGTAGCATAAGCCAACCTTGCCAATTAAAATGAGGGGTTGCTACCCTACGAGAAGTTCACGGTAGAGTTGAAATAGTCATGTTAAAAATTTTATATTAACAACAAAAATTGACGTGTTTCGACAATTTTCATAAAAAAATAATAACGCTAAAAAATTATTTATTCGTTACTTGGTATATTAAAAATTGCCATGGTATAATTAGATTCTCAAACAGATACGTTGTGGTACCGCAACAGTCTTTAGTACAAAAATTTTTTTTTCTTGGAATTTTAGTTTACTATAATTAATTAAAGAACTGTATAACTCTAGTTAGAATGCTTCAAAGTTTGAATTATATTAAAAATCAAAACCAACTTCAAAGAATCCAAATTTATCAAGATAATAAAAGGTTCTTTAGGTGATCTACACTAAGCCCATTGCTAATTTCTCTCTATATTAATGATTTTGAAGACCATCTCCGAGAACATAATATCCGTAATAATATATGGAAGAAGCAAGTATTGACTTTGTACACAGAAGACATTAATATTACTATGTGAATCAATAATTGATGTGAACAAAACTGCTAGAATACTGCGAAGAAAATTTGCTCACAATAAACTGTGATATTAATTCTGCATAAAGGGCGTAGACCAAATGTACACTTTAAATATAGAAACAAGGAAATAAGAAATCATTAATAGCTTTGCTACCTTGGAGAGTGGCATTTCCCTCATCAGGTAGAATTCAAACTAGGTGTACAAGACAGAATTGAAAAAGTAGTCGTAACAACCCAAACAACAATAACAATATTACAAAAAGCAAATCAAATGGCTGGAGGGAAAAATTCTGCCTCTGATTTGGGCAACGTGAAATTTGAGAGGGATTAAAAGATACCAGCTCATTTTCTTAAAGCCATGCTCTTATGATTTCAAAACGGCACCAATCATATGGTCCGATTAGATATATAGGGAAGGTGGGGCAGAACAGGACGCAGGGGCGGAATGGTACAGAGCTAGATTGCGGCGAAGGTAGTAGAGGAAATCGCGCCGATTATCTTAACGTTCAGTTGCTGCTCGTACTCTGTTATAAGTGTTGTATTCTTATCTCACTCTACGTTTCATGCAAATTACACATTAGCTTCATAGAATTTCTTCGAAGTTACAGTCACTGGATTGCGGTAAGTTACTTTATTTATCACTTCATTTTGATTAAGGGGGTTGTACATTACATTCGTTGGATAGTCTTTCACACTCTTCATGGGATATTATGATGACAGTTCGACTAGAATGAATTTCATATTCACTTCTGGCAGTAGTGTATGCTGGGGCAGGACGAGGGTGGGGCAGAATGGGATTGTGATTACTCCGTTGAATCTACTATCTATAATTCTGATCATTCTGTCCTATTGTAGATGGTGCGTAATTACATTAAGAAAACAGGCCGTCAAAGCTGGTCGTCCAGACAACATGCAGCGTGCTGTGGATGCTATATCACGTCGAAATGGCCTATCGAGAGCATCGATACGGAGATACGTGAAAAACAAACGAGAAAATGTGAGTTCAGTCATTGACAAGACTGCTGGGAAATTCCAGCCGGTGTTCACAGCAGAACAGGAGAAAGAAATTGCCTCATATTTGATAGAGCTGCAGAGAAGATTATTTGGAGTGACAATGAAAGAACTCCGCTTCCCTGTCTTTTCAACTAGCTGAGAAAATAATTGCAAGCATAACTTTGACAGGTAATAGGAATGTCAGGAAAAGACTGGGCTGAAAATTTCATGAAACGTCACCCAGAATTGAGTTTACACGCAAACCAGAAACTACTTCCGGAGCTCGAGCTATGGGGTTTTAATAAAGTAGCAATCTCGCAATTCTTCACAGTGCGCTGACTGGCAGAAAGAAAACACGGTCACTGCTGAAATATGTTTTCAGCTAGTAGATTATACATGCCACCAATGTTGATATACCCTCGTAAGAAACAAAAGGAATTTGAATTGGGTCTACCCACTTGGGAGGATGGGCCGAAGTTCATGATTCCGGTTGGATGAAACAGCCGAAATTTTTGAAAAAATGGTTTGAAATTCATCGAATTTTCAAACGCGAATAATCTGTTTTGCTACTCTTGGACGGCCATGCATCTCATACAAAAGAATTTGAAAGTGATTGATACAGCACGAGCAGTGGAGTCATCATGGTATGTTTTCCTCCACACTGTTCGCATCGTTTGCAACCCTAGATGTATCATTCATAAAGCTGCTAAGTCTCCCATTATGATGAAGAAGCACGAAAATGGTTGAGAACAGATCCAGCAAAGTGATAACACTGTTTGAAATTTCGAAGTTGACAAAGACTTTTTCTCAGCTCTGCTAATATGAAAACTGCACACTGAATGGGTTGGCACGACTGGTATCTGGCCTGTAGACCCAAATATCTACAGATACAGATTTTTGGCATCTATGACTACTGATATTGGTTACAAACTACACACTACCTGATGACAATAAGCAATACGTAACTGG